>JAJHUR010089768.1:0-35803 GCA_027495735.1 Lutjanus campechanus
AAAAAAAATCACTACCATTAAATCACTGAAGTAGTGCCACAGACCCCAGGGGGGTCCCCAGACCCCTATTTGAGAACCACTGGCTTACTGACAATGTGACAAAAATGGCAAAGCATTTGTTTAAGAATGTCTTTTAATGTTTTCCAGTTCAGATACACAACATACAGTGTGTAATAGCCTCTATTTGAAATAGAAATATTAACTTTAATTCTTTCAACCCCTTCTGGTCATTATGCTCTCTCACAGTATCTTGAGCTTCAAGCAGGTTACTGAATCAGACTAAATGAAACAGACAAACAGGTGCAAGCCTTCACTTTACCATTCCAGCAAGAAATGTTGTAATAAGAAGATATTTGGATCCTTGTAATGCTTTTTTTTTTTTTTTTTTTTCCCTTACCTTAAGCCAACATTAAAACTGTAGTGTAAACATGTAAACTTGGTGAGTGTGCTTCCATTATCTGTTGGCCGTCCAAACCTTTGTTTCAAGAACCAAGAAAGAAGAACAAAACAAAACAAAAAAAATACTGTCTTTGTAATGCTGTTTTTGGAAGCATGGGCAACTCAAACTCACATCAAACAGCTGGGTCAATAATCCCATAAACAGAAATGTGCAGACAAAATTGCAAAAGGTAGCAAAACAACCACCATGATTAGAGTCTGAAATAAGACCAAAAAGAGTACAAAGGATTTCACAACCTCCCAATTACGGGTTATACTGTATGACAATGCTCAAGACGACATGAGACACTAACAATTAAATCCAACAGCATCGCAAGTAAAATTCCTTGATTTGTGGTTTGTTTTGAGCACATTTGAAACATCCGCCCGCCCTATCTCTTGTTTTTCTGCCTCGTTCCTCAAATCTATTTTCCCTTCCTTCATCTGTTCTCTGCAGCTGTTCTTTGGCTTTTTTTAACCAATGAAAGGACTCATTTCACTCAAAAAGCTGCCTTTATGATTGATGTGATAGTGCCAGGTGTATGCTTTCAGACAGCCATCTATGCAGCAAGAGCATTTTATCACAAGGCTAACCTGAGCCATTCCTTTTCGTGTTAATGTTGACCTTAACCATGCTGTGATTTTTTTTTTCTTTAAATTATTCACATTTGTTAACAGATGTACTCATGTGCCCATAACCCTATTGGAATTTGCCCTTGAGATTTTAGGAAATAAAAGGAGAATCAAACATACGCATGAGTGCTAAAAATCATGTTAAGTCATCTAAACTTGCACCTGTTGTCACAAAGAAAAGATCCGGCCAATCACTCAAAACCAAACGACAAACATAATATTTACAAATTCCAGTTTGTTTCTCTTACACTTAAAAAATGTACAGTTTGTTTCATGTGTTGGGTTTTTGTTTCTTTTTGTCCTCGCAGCTCGCTCCAGTCCAAGTGTGAGGGATGGCAGTCTGGCTCCAGAGTGTCGTTATCCTATAAGCAGACAGGATATGGAACATCTCAAGGAGGCGGAATGAATCCCGCTCGCCTTGCTTTTGTGGTATATGGTGTATGAGTAATGTCTGTCATTAAAGATTTCTTTTTTTTTTAAAATCAGGTTTTTAGAATGCATCCTCTGTGCATTGACAGATCAGCTGACGAGCTATTTCGCCATTTGTCCAGTGTTGTCCTAATGTCACTGGGGTTTTTTTTTTGTTTTTTTTTTTGTTTGTTTTTTTTCAGAATTGTCCAGAGTGTGACCCGTCTCTTGTGTTCAGTTGTGCGAAAGATGTGAAACGCGAGGCTTTCTCACCTTTTGACCGTCATAAATATATCTCATCCTTTTTCTCCCGCCTTGCAGCGGGGGGAGAGTCATGAAACAACAAAAGAGCAGACGAAAAGATAACTGTCAGGCAGTCTTCAAACACTTGAAGCATGTGGTTAATGTCAGTCACAGACAAAAACCTTATTTAGACTATTCATGTAAAGTTTTCTCTTTTTTTTGTAACTCAAAAAAGGGCTATCTTCAGGTGAGATTGAGATACAGTGACTGCGAACTTGACAGTTGCAAAAGATAAAGAGAAACAGAGCGAAAAGAGGGAGGAAAGAAAAAAGGCTTTCATCAGTCTCTCTGGTAGTTTTTGCGGCACAGCCTCAGTGTTAGGAAATGAAAAAAATAAAGAGGAAATATTTACTCTCTTTGTTATAATCATAGTTTTACACAATATTCATCTCTTAATACTTTAATACCTTTTTGAAGTACCACAAAGTGCAGCTGATATTAAAATAGAAAATGAAATGATTTTCAAAAGAAAAGAAAAAAAAATCAATGAAGAACAAGGCAAATCATCAAAATGACAAACTTCTCTGTCCACACTCTTCATAAAATAAAAAATATCATGCAAATATCCCAGACAGCAAAGTAGTTAATAAAACTTTATATTCTTTTTTTTTCTTTAAACGAGGATATATTGAATCTGATTTCTCTTTTAAAGAAGAGACCAGCCACAGTGCAACATTGAGTGTAATTAAAAAAAAAGTGTGTGGATCAAAAAGAAAGATGAAGGGGTTGGCACTTTTTATGATGGTAATTCCTTTTGTAAGATACAGTCAGGATGGACCTCTCCGGGCGGTCCACTGGACGCCAGCGAAAGAGGAACTTTTATCACAGTACTTGGCACCAAGAATGCTGGTAAAAACGAGATATCAGAATATCTTTTTTTTTTTCATTCATATCCTTACAATTTATTAATAATACATCATTTACATTTGTGTTTTTGTATAAAAGACTCCAAAAGGAAAAGAGAGTCTAGAAGTGATTGTGAGAAAGAGGTGACGATGGAGATGGATTATGTCAATGGTTTAATAAAAAGAGCTACAAGGGCAGATGCAGAGAGAGACAGGAGAGTGTGAGGCGGCGAGAAGCGGTTAAATGGGCTGAGATGAGGATACAGACAGAGAGATAATGAGTGAGAAACAAATAAAGTAATGGACATGATTAGAGCCTGTGCGGCGGAGATGCAGTGAGCTCTAATGGGCAGCCTGGATTCCAGGTTGCATCCCACAGACCGAGTATGATTCAGTTATTTCCTGTACCGCCCCAACAGTTGAAGCCCCAATCTGGAAATGTTTGGAAAGCAGCATTTGTGAGTATACAGATTTTTAAGAAAGCAGAACTTTTTGATGGCATTTAGGTCGCATCATAACTGAAAACAGGTACATAAATTTGTAAAACAGCAGAAATTCAGTTTTAAAGCCTCTGGAAATCTCGCTTGACATAGTAAAAATGCATATATGATATTAAAGTTAAGTGTCTCATTAAGTATCCACAAAAATCTGTGCAGAAATAAGCATTCATAACTATTGCTTTGCTGTCTGACGGCTTTTTTCAAAAGGAAACAGAAGCTGCTATCTCTACTCTCTTCAAAGCCACCAAGACTCATTTGAAAAATAGCAGTTTTACCTGACAGAACACAGAAGTTGCAGGACTAACGCTGCCCAGTTGACCCATCCTAAGCCCCGCCCCTGTCACTCTGTGCTCCAATGACAGGTGAACAAGCTTGGTGCCTTGGTCCTTCCCTGTTTCCTGTATGATATGTGCTATGCATGTCTTTGTTGAAAAGAAAACCACATTTTGAAGATGGTAAACAGACTTGGCTGAGGGACCTCTAAAAGTGACATATATTCAGCTCTTAAATAAACTAATGTTTAGCAAAACTCCACTTAACTAGTTAAATAATCTACATCAAACAATAGCTCGCTAGTTAGCTCGCATTTTGATAACGTCGGCAAACTTAAGAAAACTGGAAAAGGAGAGAGCTGACCAAGGTACCAAGTTTGCTCAACTGTTATTGGAGCACAGAGAAAAAAAGGGGTGGGACTTAGGAAAGGTCCATCGAGCAACTCCTGTGTCCTATGAGATAAAAATTTTTTTTCCAAAGGAGTCTATTGACAGCGGCTTCAGTTCCCTGTTGGAAAAGGCTAATGGTGGTAAAGCAAAGCGTTAAAAATGTTTAGCATACACTTAAACTGATACTGATTTCTGAGAGGTAAAATTACTGTTTGTGTCAAAGGAGTCTGGAGCGATATAACGGCCTCACCACCTTGCTGCTTTTTTTGATTGGTTTGTGGAATTAAAGGAGAAATATGTAAAGAAAAAAAAAAAGAGCATTGCAGTCCAAAAAGCAAATTGGGGGCATAGACGGTATATCAAATAGGTTGAATCCCTATTTAAATATACAGTCTATGGTTGAAGCGATTTGCTTCCTCCTGCCTCTTCTTCTCCAGACTCGAAGCTCAGGCAGGTTCCCTACAGGCTACAAGGACACTGAACAGGTCCGCAAGGTAAGTGCAACATTATACTCTGACAACAACAAGCAACGATGAGTCCCTCACTGTAAGCTGACAAGCTTTTTATAACTGTCCATTGTCTGTCAATGTAAAGCTAGGCCTGCTACCCCAAAAACAAAAGCCTGCTGCTCCAAAAATACACATTCTGGAGTTGGAGTTCAATGACTGCCTGCCAGATTCCATTAACATTTTGCTCCATTTAACTGTTATAAACTACTAAGAGATTATTTCTGATTTTTTATGACTCATAAATAGACACATACTCATTCAGCAAACATTCAGCATCAATTTTAACTCATTGCTGGAGAAGCCAGTATTTGAACTTAGCATGATTCCTTAATCTCTGATCACGTATCATGATTATTTCATGATTTAGTACAAAAAATACATTACATATTTCTCCTTTAATTGTCTAATTTTCGTAATAAATAAGCAAGCATAAGCACGCTCAATTCAAATTCTGTATCAGGAAAGTGAACAAAAACTTTGATGACAATACTTCAAATTTGGATCAGAGCTAATCTCTTATGTACATGAGACCCTAAAATACACAGTTTGAAGGCTAGTGAGGATTTGACTTTCCAGTGGCTTTAAAATCAATGAAAAACTCATGCTTGAATTTCAAATAGTTCATCCTTGTACTTCCAGTGTTGTCAATACATTTCACGCTAAACCAAAAGTCTCCAAAATCAGAACACAGAGACAGCTGTCGGGACATAGTGCTCAACACAGGGTGCCAAATTTCACTTCCAGATTGGGCCTTTAAAGCTGCAATTTGTAAGTTTCAAGAAATCACCGCTTTATGACAGACAGTTTGTCAGGGCATATGTTGCCTCGTACAAAGCTGCTCGCTACTGCATTATCTTTTCACTAAATGTATGAAAATGAATATATGTACTCTATGTCAAACATAGTTTTACACTGACACAACAACACATGCGCAAAACAACCAAGCTACACATAAGATGCCTGACTGATTGTGATTAGCTCCATACCTCTTTGAGGGAGAGCTACAAGCTTAAAGCTGCGTCGTGGTGGAGATATTGAAAGAGCTGTAACGGGGCAAAGCAGTATGTACCTGTGATGACAGGCTTTTGGCAAAGGAGCTTTTTTTTAATCAACTCCTCCTTGATTTATGATTACATTTTAGAGGTATTTCACTGCTTAAAATCTTACAAACTGCAGCTTTATTTGAGGGCTTGATGAGAAAAGACAAAGATATAGTAAAGAAGAATAGAGGGCGGTGAGGGTGGAGTTTATATGGAGCAGTTTGTGTGGTGCGTCTCTGTAAGCCCAGAGTGGGGTTGTGCCTGGTCCTATACACGGGTGGTGGAGTGTTGGTGTGGCAGGGCATTGTTGCTGTGGCTGGGGACGGGTGTGGTGGATGGGGCCGGGACAGGGGGATAAGTGTTGAATGGGTGGATGGTCTGCATGCTGCTGATGGTGCTGGGGATCATGGTGATGGTGTTGGCTGTCATCAGTGGTACATCCTCCGGTGCTCGCCGCAGGGCCAGCGTGTAGTCGGGCGGGCACACGGGAGGCCGCAGGGGTTCCAGGTCGCCATGGACGCCGCGGGAAGGGAGGGGCGTGCCATGCTCCAGCTCCACTCTTTGCTGCTTCATCTGCAGCGACATTAGCTCCTCCTCCTGACTAAGCGCCAGGTCATTGTGCGGTGGGGCCCCTACTACTCCCATGCCAACGCCCATGCCCATCGTCGTGCCACGCTGCGGGGACAGTCGGCGGTGGCGTCTCTGCATGAGTTCATGGCGCTTATCCCGTTTGTAGTAAAGCGCGGCGAAGGCCAGCACATTCAGGAAAAGAAGCGAGGCGCCCACGGCGACTGTCACGCTCAGCTCGGTGGAGTAGTCCCGAGTCTCACTGGGGAAGGGGGGGAAGCGAGGTCTCTCTGAGCCGTCGGGCTCAGGATCAGTTGGATCGGTGGAGATGCCAGGGGTAGGGCGAGTGGTGCGGGGCGGCAGGTGAGTTGTAATGGGGCCGTTTTCCCTGGGGAAGCTGTGGAGATGTGGCACCAGCTCCAGCCAGAAGGCCACCTTGTTGGCCCGGTAGTTGTCTCTAACACGAGGCTTCAGGCCGATGTGCAGGTACTGCTTGTCTTTGGAGCTGAACTTGGTCCAGATGACCTCCTCAAACCTGTTGGGCTTGGTGTGGATGAAGGTGGTGTCCTGAGGAACTGGTAGGTTCGGATCCCTGGGAGAAAGAAATAACAGAATCAAAACATTTTTTCTTGTTAAGAATGATTTATTATTATTTCTCTTCTCACTTAGCATTACCTGTGTTACTATTACAGTAATTCAATATACCAAAAACACAAGAGCTGCTATTTGAAGTGAGTACCTGTGCAGAAATCTACTTTGGATTTTAGCAGAAAGAACATCTGAGAAAGAACAGGTGCAGGTCCTACACCTTTTCCAAAAATTCAAATTCAAGCACTTTTCAAGAAGTAATACAACTACAATTTAAAGCAGTTTAAAGCACTTTATCCAAAATCCAAGCACTTTTTAAACCTTGAAAACACTAAATTGAATTCAAGAGTTTTCAGGGATTTCCAGCACTCATATGAACTCTGCGACACAGATGTTTAGAGCCATGATATGTTCAAAAGCTCAACAGGCTGTCTCATCCAAGCAGTGTTAATTTTGTCAACAAAAATTTTGACAGTAAATATTGACCGTTGATGTCCTTTTCTTTCATGACTAAACTGTGGCGTCGACGTACATGAAAAAAGTATTGACAACAAAAATTCTGATGAAATCTTTGTTCATTATGTCCTGATGGGTAAAGATGAGACAAAATATTTGGCTCTGTAAAAAAACAAACAAACAAAGAAATGAAAGAGGACAGATGAATTGTGGACACTTTTTGAGTGTATTGTTCCCAATGAGGACAACCCACCCAATTTGAAAAGACAGCTGAAAACACACCATCCCACAGTGTCTGCCGAGGTAAATGTCAGTTATGTATGTTGATTGATAAGATAATAAGTATGTTAATTTCCTTTTCAGAATAAATTTACTGTATAAAATTATCTCAAAGTTCTGTGTGGATTCAGGGTGGTGCATAGCCCTGCTCTGTAAAGCTATTAATTTTAACAGAGCTGAGCTTACGTTAAACATCTAGTCCTGTAACATCTACTTCTAATTATGACTCATAAACAGACACTAAATCATTTGGCTAATAAACATGATATCAATGTCTGATAACCAATAACCATGCATCAAAATTGACTTGCATGCATTCATTTTTCTATGCTATGAAAGGTTGTGTCAGTAACACATCTCAGCCCAGATGCGTAAATCCACAGTTAAAGGTGTATTAACTTAAATTTTTACAGCCAGGAGAAATATCCTGGCTAGCAGTTTCATGAAACTGCCTGAGAAAATTAGGACTAAAAAACTGAGTTCCAATGACAACATCTTGACTAAAACAAAACAAAAGACTAAATTGTGACTGAAAAATCCTTGTTAAAATTAACACAGCATCCAAGAAAGTATCCCAAAATCAAGACTAAACACATTTCATTCTTCATCTTCAGCAGTCTAACAGTGCGCTTCACTTGTAGAATAAAGGGAGACGGGTATTTCAAAAAGTGACATCACTGTTGGGTTACAAATGAGCTATCATAAAGTAATTCTTACATTTGGCCTCATACTAACCCTGTCTTTGCAAAGTTGGTCCAGTATGTCATGACCACAGCGCTGAGCATGACATCGTTCTTGGAGAAGTTACAGGGAAACAGGTCAGTGGCTCCCACCATGGGAATCCCAAACACGTAGGGGATCTCATCTCCGTGGGCCGCGTCTGCCCAGTCTGGCCTCGCCTCAGTCTGACAGTGGTGGTGGAAGGTATAGAAAAAGACGGGCGACTGGAACTCAGCGTGCAGTTTGGCAGTGGCGACAGCCGGGGCCACCCACTGATGGTCCGTGAACAGAGCCAGGAGGGTCTTCCTCCGCATGTCACTGTTGTCCCTGTCAGCCCAGTCTGTGTACATGAACTTTATGGTTTCCCTCAGGATGTCTTTACCTTGAAAGGAACAAAAAGGAACATGAGTCTCATGCAGTGGTAGAGTGTGTGGTCACCTGCAACACTAGCTGAAAGGATTTAAAGCTCAAATCTGTAACTTTTTTGATTAAATTATTGTATATTGTGTACTTTGCAGTTCCCACAATGGTGTGCTGTTAGCTTTTCTTTGGATTTTCTCTCACTGCTTAGACTTCCATCGCACAGGAAATATCGTTATCACTGGTAGCTTTGCTGTCTCCTTACAGCTAAATTAATCAGTGACAAAATGCACAAAACAACTGTCCCTGTAAAATAAATCTACTCTTGTCAATCAACCTTCTACATTTCTTTATTTATTGACCTCCATTTATTTTTGACAAAGCAGTACTGAAAAACTGTGATCTGAATGCAAACTTTTTCTTGATTAAATGTTAGTTTATTGTTCCAAGAACTATTAGCTAATCCCTTTTTCCAGTGCCCAGATACTGAAGCCCCATTTGGATGATTTTTGCACATCATTCACATCATTGTCATGTTTATGTATTATTGTTTCTCTGAGATTTAAGAATATTTTTCCTTTTTTCAAAAGTTTCTATGAGATTTAATAATATTTGAATTTTTTCCAAGGTTCTACAAGATTTAATTTTATTTTTAAGCACCAGATTTAATTTATTTGTCCATTATTCCATTATTCACAGGCTCTATGATATTTAATTTTTTATTTACTTGTTTTTTTCCTTTTTTTTTATCCCTTTGTACTATTATGTGATGAAATGAGGCTCTTGGTTTTCTATTATGATCACTTACAGACCACAGAATTTCCCCTCAGGTTCCTTTATGTGTGGGTGTGCATGTCAGCACCAGACTCCTACCAGCTCTGTTCAGAGCGTCTGGCTGGAAAAACATCAGATAATGAAAAGGAAACATCTCAAAGCTACTGGGGCAGTAAAACTTTTTTTTATTTTCAGATATCAAAGGCTGGCAGTAAACATGCTAGCAGATTCACTTGCTAGCTTTAGGATTGCTACCTGTGGTGCTGGCTTGGAGACCCTTGCCTGTCATGTGATCTTCACCTTGCAGCTGTGGTGGAGAGTAACTATCTACATTTACTGAAACACTGTATTTAAACATTCACTCATGCTTCTATATGACCATCAACGAGAAGATTGGCTATTTCTATTAAGTTATTGAAATCAGATGAAAATCAGTTGAATCAATTTAAGGCATGTAGACCAGCAGGGCCTGTTAACATTTTCCCAGGCAAAGTTACATTAGCCAGTTAAAAAGAAACAGGAGAAGATTTTTCTTACATAATTTTACATTTGATGTTATATCTTGAGATTATCACAGCAGAAACACTACTGCTTTTGTCCACAGGAGCCTCCAAAATCAAAATATGAATGATCCTTGTGGCCACTTTAAGAACAAATTTGAGGAACTTGTACTTCACTCGAGTATTTCCATTTTATGCTATTTTACTTCACTACAACTCACTGTACTTCCACTACTTTATTTTGACAGTTACTTAAAAAAATAAGACTTTACATATAAAGCATGAATAAATCAACTGGAAGTCCATGCAAGCAGGACATAGTTGTGCATATGACCCAATGATAAAAATTACATTCATTCATATGATGAGCTTGTAGTATTCAATGCTTCGATGTTGATTAAACCACCCAGCAGTAAGTACTAAAATAGTTCCACCAAGTAAAATGCTGCTTTCACATTAAAACATCAGTAATAATAATCCAATAATGTAATTGACAAGACAAGCACTTTTAATTTTTAGAATTTTGTTAATAATACTTATACTTAAAGGTCCAGTGCATAACATTTAGGGAGATCTATTGGCAGAATATCACAGAAAATGAATATAATATTCACAAGTATAAGTATGGAGGCCGCCATAGTGCAATGCCATGTTTCAACTATAGTCCAGAATGGACAAACAAAACACTGGTTCTGGATATTCGGCCTTCTGTTCTTCCTCCACTTCCTCACATGTTTTCTAACATGAGAGGAAGTGTGTGAGGAGAGGTGTTTGCAATCTGTAAACTCCATCTGCCATCACTGTTGTAGTCTGAACATTATTCCAAGTACTCCTCAGAGCCATCAAGGCCAACAAGATGTGGAAAATTAAAGATTTGAGCTTTAAATTAATTCATATTTTTAACATAAAACAGGGTAGAATCTGACCATCAGCATATCCATACAGATTGTCCACAAAGTTGGAGATGGTGTAGTCAAATGAGGCCGCTGATATTCCATCTTCTCCTTCGCTGTCGTCCACAAATTTCAGGCCCTCTCCCTGGTTGACACCCAGCAATATGTCGTAGTTCAGGAACTCACCCTGGTGTGACGACAAACACACACAGCATGACACAAAGACACAGAATGCAGCAGCAAAGCAAGGTCAGTATTCATACCCCAAATGCAAGGAAATAATCATGAGAAACACTGCAGTTATTCACTGGATGATATCAGTGACCGATTGGCCACTGGCCAGATGGAAAGTTGGGAAAATGCCATATGGGTCATCATTGCACTGACAATAATTTTGTCTTTGTTTACTTTGATTCAAATTGTTATTTTATGGATGCATCCCAAAACATCTGAGATTGGCCCACATGTACCTTTTTAATAAACACTTCTCCCGTGACCCTCTTGATGTAGCAAATGGAAAGGTCAAGTGAGTGTGGAAACTTGAAATTGAGCGAGTATGAAATTTAACATTATGCCAGTGTTGTCAGGCTTAAAGATTATCCAGGGCACCAAAGGAAAGAGAAAAAGAGCGAAAGAACAAAGAAGCCATGTTGGCTGAAGGTAAAAATGTGCAGAACTAAAAGATTTGTTGGTGATGGAGAAAGAAATTCTGATGAATCTGGACTCATGCAGATGTGATGATGTCATTGACAAGGTTGCAGAGAAAAGCAAACTCTTTCATAACTTGTTAACCGATCTCAAACTTTTTATGTTTAAGGAAAAACATGTGGCAAATGCACATGCAAAAATTAGTACAGCAGTCAAAATAGTGAGTTGAACCACAGACTGTATATTAAATAGGTTCAAATCCTATTTAATATATGTTTTCCCTCACTTCTCCTCAGTTCAGGCAGGCTGCAGGAGCAGAGCAGGAGCTTAAGATGCACGCAACATCATAAATTGACAATAACAAGCAGGATGAGTTCTCCACTGTAAGTTGATCAGCTGTTTATAACTGTCAATTATCTGTCAATGCAAAGCTGAGCCTGTTATCCTGAAAACAAAACCCACTGCTCTGAGTTCAGTGGCTGTCTGTCTCGCTGCCTGCCAGACTCCATATTACACAATTTAACAGTTATAGACATCTTCTGCAAGATTATTCATGATTTCTTATGACTCATGAACAGACACTAACTCATTTGGAGAACACTGTGCATTAATTGGAGCTCTAATTAACGTGAAACGGGCAAACAATTCCAGTTATTCTGGCCCAGATTAGAAATTCCAAAGCGAGACACCGTTGTTGTCAGAGAAGCGAGTATTTCAACCTAACATGTCTCCTCGCTCTCTGATGACATATCAAGGTCAACTTAAGATTTGTTACAGTAAATATATTAACGATTTCTTCTTTAACATTATTGTGAAATTGGTGTTGGATTTCAAAGGTGCCGCTCTGTTGCAAATGCCAGAGCCACTTTTTGATTCCAGTCCATCACTGGATGATATTCAGACAAATCAGCTCGGACCTGCTGCATGAGGATCTCGGGGTCATCGGGCACCACGTCCCCATCCACCACGGGTCCGAAGGCAATGTGGTAGCGTGCAGGCTGGATGTCTTGGTCCACTAGCTCCCGGAAACTCTTCCTCCTCAGGCAGTCCACAAGCTCAGCCATGTCCCCCAGAGTGCAGCCAACCTTCCTCGCCAGGATCTTGGTGTACATCACGGGTCGGTAGTTGACTGCCCAGCTGGAGATGGCTGAGCCGCTCTGAGCGATGGCCCTCTGGAACAAGCCTACACAGGGCAGGAGCACATATAGCAGATATGGTGTCAACAAAAAACATACAATCACTTCTTCTCTCTCTGTTTTTTTCCCTGTGACACACTTTTTCTAGCAGCTGATGGGGCCTTCAAGGCCTTACAGTGTGAGTTTAATAATGCATATGTTGGAGGAGGAGCAATTGTAGAGTATAACATATGAAGCAGGATGAAGTAGATATTCTGCAGCTTTTCGGAGAAAACCTTTACGAACATTAGGGAAGGAAAATGAAGTGCTTCCTTTGCATACAACGAGAGACAGCAGCAAGAAAGATGGTGACAACTCTCCGCACAGCAGTGGGGTTGATGGCCGTGCTGGATAAAGCGGGGAAGACAGAAAGAGAGAAGGAGAGAGAAAGAAAAACTGCTCGCACTGTTGCACCGCTGCACTGTTATGTAAAGTGGCTTGCTGTCCCTCTGTTTTATCTGCAGATTCTGTCATTAATAATTAAGCCCCCCCATATTCTGCATGTGCCCCACCCCCGCTCCTCTCCCTGTGAAATCAATTAAGAAGCCTCTCAGCTGCAGCTCCTACTCCTCATCTCATCTCTCCTCTGCGTGCACACACACACACACACACACACTCACACACACACACACACACACACACACACATACACACACACTCACACACACAGTACCTTTAAAAATGCTTCAACCTCCAACTTTTTCTGCACTTTGTGGTTTTACAGCCTGACTTCAAAATGGAGTAGAGGAGGATTTTTTTTTGCCACAAATCTAGGCATGACAGCCCATAATGATGATGTGGATCTTCAACTTTCCTTTTTTGACACTGCACCAACCGTTAAAGCAAAACCTTATTATACTTGTGACCAAAATAATCCCACATTAATGAAAAAAAAAGAGCCAAAGTTACACAATTCTTAAAGGGATAGTTCGGATTATTTAAAGTGGGGTTGTATGAACTACTTAACCACGGTCAGTGTATTACATACAGTAGATGGCGGTCGACAAGCTCCCTGCGCATAGAAGCAGCAGGAGTCACGTGTAGGGAGCTAAGCGATGTACTGCTGTGGACAGGGTCAGCAGCAAAATCTATTTTAGCCACCGAAAAAAAGCCCCATATAATAAAATCAGTTTGCGTGTACGCTATATTTCATATATCGTCTTCACTTTACCTTTATGTCAGACAGCCTTTTCGGACGGAAAACTGCTGTTTTATAAGCCAAATGTCGCTCTCTCCAGACTCCTTTGACAAAATCAGTAATTTTACCTTGCAGAACACAGGAGTTGCTCTTCCTCCGCTGCCTGTATCAGTTGTTTGCATTATTGTATGACTTCAGTGAATCTGAACTATGGTTTGAAAACACTGCAGTCATACAATAATGCTAACAAACTTGAGGCAATAGTACTGTTTACTGCATGGTATAATTACTGATTTCGCCTATGAGTTTTGGTTGGTTTGGCGAGAACCACATTTGGCTTATGACAGCAGTTTCCCATCAGAAAAAGCTATGAATATATTTTAAATATATAGACTTAAACTGATGTTGATTTTTTTTTAGGGTGACCTTTTTTAGGTATCTAAAATAACTTTGCTGCTGACCCTGTCCACAGCAGTACATTGCTTAGCCTCTGTGCTGGTACTCCTCTCTGCTTCTCCAAACTGGGAACATGCCAACCACTGACTATTCAACCTAATACAACTGTAATACAATTTTGTAATAATCAAATAGGCAAATAAAAGTTTGATTAATGCTGATATACAGCATACGACACTGAATGTTAAACCAGGAAACCCACAGGGTAGTTTCAACACTAGTCTGCTCATGTGAGTATTTGTCTTTGCCTTTGGACAGCCTGCAATACAGCCAAAATTAGCTGGCAACTTGACAACAACTAACAACTTGGCCAATACTACCCAATTATTGAAATGCTCTTCCATGTCCTCCTGAATGTTTTCCAACTCTTGATCAGCAAAAAGATGTGTGCGTTCCCTTGAAAATCTCCTTTGTACAGTACAAATAAAAACATTTTTATTTTATCTGTCCAAGCTTTGTCAGTGGGAAGGTTAACTGTTAAGTAATAACATAATCTGAATTCTTGGCCAAGTGCCATTCACCTTCGGAGCTCGACCAACCAAGATCAGTGGATTAGTGATCAAACATCTGGTGGGTATTTTAGAAATCTGCCATTCAAAAACAAACAAAAGAAAGAAAGAACGGTACAGTCCTGAATAAGTAGTATACTGCAGTGGTTCCGGAGGCGGTGCCTTGAGGACAGAGCAACGGTGCTGCAAGATTTGTTTGTATCATTTTACTGGACGTTTTCACATAACCTTTTACATGAATTTGACATGAACTGCATTTTCATCTTATGCTTTCAAATGTATCAAAATAGACTAATAAACATCTAAATCATCATATTACAAAACATTTTGCAGTAAGCAAGTTTTCCAAATGCACACTAGTCAGAAATAACGACTGTTAGAGTAGTGACCCAAACATTTAATATCAGACTGTGCTTTTAGAAGCTGCGCATCTGTTTACTTCCTATCAACGCTATAGTAACGTTACCCTTGCCTACAAATTTTGTGAATTTTCGTACTTAAGTCAGTTACTCCACTTTTCACAGTTAGGCTGATACATTATAGTATTTACCATTAATTTTGGATAAAGCGTTTTTGAGCAATGAGGTAATTATCAGAATGCTTAAAACACTACAAAAATGAATGGTAAATACTATTAAAAGTGTGAAAAGTGTAGTAACTACCTTAAGGATGAAAAATCACTATATTTCTAGGTAAATGTTACTATAGTGTAAACAGGAAGTAAACAGATGAGCAGTTCATAAAACAGATAAACTGTGCGTCACTCTACATTGTGCAAGTAAAGAATAGTCAAAACTACTACTTACAGCGTTCAGACTTAAAATAAAGTTTATTCACTTACTTTAAATACTTCAAATGTCAAATCCTGAATGGTGCCAAATAAGCTCAAGACATCTCGAGACCAAGCACCCTCACTAGCCAGCAAAGATATTTCATACTTCAAGGGTCTAACAGACGTAACTGAAAAACAGAATCAGTTTATGATGTCATATGTTTGTGTTTACTTCACTGAAAACCTAAAATGTAACCAACTTGTACTTTTGAACAGATAGAAATTAAGTAACCACTTAGAACACTTTTATTCATTCTTTATTTGGATATCAAACTGCAAATCTGCACAGCAAACATAGCATAACGGCCAATTTATTTTTGGTGAGTGATTGATAATAGGCCTAAATACATGTTCAAGCTTGTGCTAATGATTTCATGATAGTTAACCAGGAACCATGCAGGTGGGGGGTGCCGTGGTTTATAACCACTTTGGGAACAACAGGTATACTGTAAACTCCTTGTTTTTGTATTTATTTAAAAAAGGACATGCTTTCAACAAAACACTTGAGTCAATGAATTGAATGGAAGACTCTGTAATTTAGCTCTTAGAAGCCCAAATTGCAAGATTACTGACCCAAAGCAGCACTTTAAACTGCCCATCTATTAAAGGGATGGAATTATTTTTAAATACAAGTGACAAAGACCACAGTCTCACTGAGACACATATTATTAATGTGTCTGCTTAGAATCAAGAAATTACAAACAGTATTTAGTTCATGTAAAAATATCAAATTTAATAATATAACACTGTATAGTATACAACAGTGATATACCAGTGTTGATGATAACTGTGATACTTAAATCATGAAATACTGATATCATTTTCATAATGCACATATGATATCGAGTAAATAATCCAGATTCTCTTTGTGCTTACATCATTTTTGTTTCTTTCTGTTCTTGCTTTGTCTCCCTCCTCCAGTGCCCCTCCACAAACACCTTTTTACTTTGCATTAAAAGGATGGTTCAGATTATTTGAAGTGGGCTTGTATGATGCACTTTTCAATAGTTGGTGTATTGTACCTACATAGATGCTGGTTGCCGTGGCCCCAGTTTGGAGTAGCAAAGAGGACTTTTTCTGAGGGGAAACCACCATTATATAAGCCAAATATTGCTCTCAAAATCAGCCAAACTGGCAAAACACAGGAGTTGCTGGTCTACCGTTGCCTCAGTTGGTTAGTTTGCCTGTGTTATTGTGTGACTTTGGTGTTTTAAAAGGATACTAAAGATTCAGATCGAGGCAGTGATAGACTGGCAACTCCTGTGCTCTGCGAGGTAAAATGAGTGATTTTGCCTATGGGGTTTAGTTGGTTTACTGGGAGTGATATGCACTTTTTGTACATTTTGTACAGTTAGGGTAGCAGATTCTTCCTCTAGTCACGTTTTGGGTATTACTCATTTGCCAAAAAATCATATTTAATAATCTTATCTACTATTGTGGCAGCCCTAGTATATAATAATAATGGTAGAATATGGCAAGCTACAGCTATATAGATATAGTATACAGTATATTGTATCCATTCCTAATGCCTTGTCCAGACAGGTTTAGTTTTATTGGAGAAGGGCAGTTTTGTCATTGTAGTCCAGTGATCTTAGTCCCTCGTGGAATGACGTTACTTGGGATTATTACAGGGCTCATGTCCCAAGGTGAGTAATGGTTTTATGGCAAATAACCTACAGTTTTCATCCATCTGTCGACTCCAGCACTGTCCAGACTGACAATCTGGTTTTCTGTCAAATTACTGAATCTTTGCAGTTCTTCATGTTTATTAAAAGATGTATATATACTAAATTGCTTCAAATAGTGCATGACTCATTTCTGAATATTGCATCCCTTCACTTGGGGAAATTCAATTGCCTTATATTTTTATCTGGTTTTCGCTGTTCATTGAAAACGCGAACATGCTCCTTAAAGAAATACACTACCCACACTGTCCTGAGACGTTAATCCCCTTTGAGCAGGGTATATGACTACTAATGTGACAATGACAGTGAAAGAACTTTACCCTCAGAGTGGTGGGAGAGGATGAGGAGGTTCACACAGGCGGCACCGGCTCCTGAGCCAAAGATGGTGATTCTCTCTGGGTCTCCTCCAAAGTGGCCAATGTTTTCATTGAGCCAGCGCAGGGCCTGGATCTGGTCCAACAAGCCAAAGTTCCCCTTAGCAGACGCCTCCGCTGTGCTCAGAAACCCTGCAGGGTAAATTAGAACAAACACAGAGGGAAAAGAGAAAGGAAATACAGATTATGTGCGGAAGGGCAGAAATTCGAGGGCACAGGATAACATAATCAAGTGTGTTTATTGACTTTTTTTAAAGTTAAAAAATATCCCACATAAACAGAAGATGGCATCCTGTCATTGTCGGGAACTTCTCAGCTTCCAGCTCACTGCAACTCTGAGGAGATTTCACACAGAAGGCTTGCCAAATTACTCATTTTTAATACCCACGCTGGAAACACAACACAGTTAAGAAAACTTGTCAGCAGAGAGAGGAGGAGAGCAACAGAAGGCATGTTTCACCTACTTCCAGGACACACATTTACACAGTAGGTGCACACCCACAACAAGATAAAATAAACTGAACAAAATGTCACACACACACATACACACAGAATCCTTTGTTCTTATGATCGTGGATTACGGTAAATTACATGAGTTTCAACCAACAAGATGCCAAGCTTTTTAAATTTTTGACAGTTTGGATGACTTCAATACCCAGAAAACACCCAACTTGAGTTTAGGAAACTGCACACTCTACAGATTAGTGGCTGTACGGGTGGAGGGCGTGATGAAAAATTAAAGAAAAGAATTTGCACCCATCATCAAGGTGGCTTACTCATCTCTTGAATTTGTCATAAGCAGCACATTTGTCAACAATGTGTGCTACTTAGTTGTAATTGTTTTTTATTTTGGGACAATTTTTGTGTCACTTCCTCTGCATGAACATAATCTCCCGGCAGTGCCCATAAGTGGTGCCAGAACTATTTTTTCCTCCCTTAAAGCTACTACAAGGAGCTTTAATTGGTTATGAAAGAGACTGAATTTAATACTGATGCCTCTATATGACCTACATAAGTAAACAAGCTAATCTGTCAGAAGACTGACTTTTCTTTATAGGTGTTCTTAATGCCTGCCACTGGGTCAGATTCTCTGTGAAATCAGATGATATGAGCCTGTGTTCACAGTTACAGTGAGAGGTATGTTAACCAGGTAAAAGAAAGAAGGGGGAGATTTTTATAGAGATAATACATTTTTGACATGTTAATTTGTGGTTATGAGGGTGGAAACACTACCGCTTATGTCTGTAGGGACTTGTAGCAGCTTTAAACTAACAGAATAATTGATTATTGTCCAGAAACAATATTATTATTATCCAGAAACAAGCTGTAAACAACAAGCTGATATATTATCATCTAATAAAGTTATAATCCTGAAGAATTTCATTTTATCAAACCAGATTTTGACATTATTTATGGCTGGCATTTATTCTGCAATAGCCATTAAATGTGCTTTCTCTCATAAGTTACTGTATCTCTCTATTTAATAGTCAGCATTGTCAGTGGTGGAGTCCACCGTTCCCAAAATAGTTTGGAGTGATGATCAAAAGGCAATCCCAAGCATTTTGAAGAGAAAACAAACTTGTTTTGGTATAATATAATATAATTCCTTGTCTTATTCTGTTGCATTTCTGATAGTGTAGCAGCTCAAAGTTAGCCTGGGTCCAGACCTTCAGTCCGCCCACTCCACTCACTTGGCTGTTTCTCTGAATGTGGAAATGAAGTGTAATGCGTCGACAGTTCAGTCTGATATCAGGCTAGCTCATACTAAAGCAGAATTCTGGGTCTTGTATTATTAAGATATTCTTAGCATCACTGATAGTAAGTACAGGTTTGGCCAAACCAGCCAGACCTGAAATCTTAAAGGGACAGTTCACCCCAAAATCCAAAATAAATATTTTTCCTCTGGCGTGTTTCATCTATCTATACTGTTTTGGTGTGAGTTGCAGAGTTTTGGAGACATTGGCTGTAGAGATTTCTGCCTTCAGGGAACTAGATGGCACTAGTCCTGTGGTGCTCAAACTACCAAAAAATACATAAAATCCTCATCAGCAATGCCTCTTTTTATTTTTATGGTGCTTTGAGCACCACAAGCCAAGTGCCATTTCGTCCCATTACATTTGAGAGAAGGCAGACATCTCTATGGCCAATATCTCAAAAACTCTGCAACTCACACCAACACAATCTAGATAGATAAACAGCTCAACAGGTCAGGGGGAAAAAAAATATTTTTTAACATTGGGCTGAACTGTCCTTTTAATGATTGTAGCTTTAAAGTGGCAAACTTGTTAGCGAACAGGCCTGACAACCAAAACAATGAGCTGAAAGATGCTGTAAACCTGGAGAATCAGATGACAGTTCTCAGTGGGTTCATCACTATGAGCACTATGTGTCACATATAAGCAGTCATTTAAAAAAAACAAAAAAACGAATAATAGCAGCTTTAAGGAAGATGAAGCTCTCTTCTGGTCAAACCATAATTTGTTAACAGATAAAATGGCTGGACACTATTTTCATCTTTTCTAGTGCAGATTTAATAATACTTCGGTTTTCAGAAGCCAACAATCCCGTTCACTAACCTGACCTACGCATCATATTCCACACACTTAAGGAAACATCTTTGTTTGGTAAAGATCCCCACAAAAATCACACCATAATCATTTTAATATGTTTTTCAATGAAAAATGATAGATGAGATAGGGTTAGAGAATAATGGTTTCAGTAATTGCATTAGATATTTTACAGTTGTTCAGGCCTAATTCAAACCCTGCATATGACACCACATAAGGCTTTATACAGTGCAACCATAATAAACGTCACCTAAATGAGCATACTGGTTGAATAGTAAATGTTTACTTTTGCAGTGGTATGCACAGTATAACATAGCGTACTTAACGACTATACTAGAAGGTTCTGGTGTCATGGTCAATGTGTCCACATGAATTGTATACATGTTATAATGTGTCTCTCTATGGCATAAGCACAGTTGGTGAATACAGCAAAGTCACTCTAGTACAGTAAGTTTCCTTTTGCGGGAATTGAAAATGACACATATAAATGACAGAGTTAAGCACTGTATATTCTAAAGGGCAGGTTGAGCGAATAGGGCAGCCGTAAAGCACAGTATAGGGTGTACACAGAGACAGATGGTAAAAGAGGACAGTCAGCACGTTCTCAAGTGTGCTCGACAGCAAATTAAGTTTTATTGTTGATGTTAATATTGTAAGTGATGGTGGTGGTGATGATGATGATGATGATGATGGTAGCAGCAGCAGTGATGATGATGACTGTGGTGATGATAACCTGCCAAATTGACCTCTTCACAACAATCAGTGTGACACACACACACACATGTCTCATTCCACACTCGTCACTGCACTGACACTACGGTTAACAACACTTCAAGCCTGGAGTGTTTTGGGGGGTTCACCTGACTTAATTATGATTCATATTACAGACTGACCAAATTCTTTGCTGAATATATTTCATATCAATACATGATAGATTATTTGCTGTGCTTCACATGTGGACATTGCTCATATTTTTGTATTTATTTCATTTTTCATTGGTTTTAGATTAATGCCTCTGGTGTCTTTACTTTGGATAGGTTAATCACTGATCAACAGTTTTAAGTCAGTACAATTTGAAAAGTATTTTAGCCTATAATCATTAGAGATGGGGCAATTTGTCAATGTACCCAACGTCATTGTGAACTGCTTGCAAACCTCGCCACAATCATCTAAAGTGTGGGATTACTTTAGACAGAGATGCAACAGAGATGCCTCTCTGTAAGATCCACAAAGTGGAAATGTCTTATCACAGCAGTACAACTGCTCTGCACGACCACCTGAAGTGAAACCACCGGAGAGCTTTGTCAAGAAGCAACAGCAGCAGCAGCAAGACTGTCCTGTTTACTGTTTGTCAGCACCCAAGCATGATATATTATAGTAGGATTACCAGCACGTGGAACATGTTTCTGTTAGCAGCAGTCACTTAAAATTGTTTTTCTAAATCTGTCTTCATTGCCCCCATGTGAAAAAAAGAAATTTTGCACCGCTTTTGTTTACATCATGTTGCACTAACAGTGTTAGTCAGCTGTTTTATATTTTCTGTTTACTTTAACAGCCATGTATGACCAAGAAAATGGCTACGACTAACATTACAGACTGTTTTTAGAGTCTGATGCTATAGTCCATGACTGTTACAGTCTGTAAATAATTGTGGATATTTTCTTTGAACCACACTGATGCAAACATACATTTGCCAGTCATTATCTTCACTACATATTATGCCAGTGATATAATAAATCCATGTCATGACCATGACAAGTTTTAAGTTGAGCAGTTACTACTTATTAACTAGTTACTAGTTAATACTGACCAACTGGAAATTGTTGACACATTGATTAAAGTGTCACAGCAATCCTTTTGAATTTTAGGCCAGTATTTTATTTATCAAGCATCTGATAAATACAGTCTCTTAAATAGGGTAGAAATTATACTCATTTTAAAATATGCCACCATTATTATTATTATTCTATTGTGCTTTATGTGTCTATTTTTCAGGATTATGATTGAATAAAATATTGAAATAAGACAAGTTTTTGATATTTAAATTAATTGTTGTATTAATTGAGTAATACAAAACTATATAGAATAATTGATAAATTAATAATTAGATTAGTTATTAGTTATTAAAGTATTCTTTAATCGATGAGCCCTTATAATCATTTCTCACATTTAATGAACAAGAATATTACATGCAAAACACATTAAGGATAAAAAAAGACACTTGTTGGCTGCCAAAAATAACTGCCCAGGAACAGAAGTAAAAAAAAAGAACAAAAAACCCAACAACAACTAAAAGAAAAAGACAACTTCAAGTAACATTTTTGCTCTGTGCCGTGCTTTGGCACTGCACCAGCATCCTACAGTATGGACAGCATTTATGCTTTAATATCTCTGCAATTAAATTTAAACAATTAAATCTGAGGTAGCTTAAGGTAAACTTCTATCAAAATGTGCCTGTGCCTTTATCTGTGTCCACCTCGGGATGATAACGCCTTGAACAAAATGTTTTCATGTTGGTCCACAGACGCAGTGACCTGGATGTTGTCCTTATAAAGCACAAACAGACGCTGAAGGCAGCCATGTTTGCTTATATTTGCTTGCATTATCTCAGATTCACAACCAAATTATCTTTTTATCTTGAGAGAACAAATTAATGCTTTAGTAGGTCTGATAGCTGAACAACACCCAACCACAAACAGTGACCCAGTCTTGAGAAAACAATAATCTTTCTTCTTACCTAATGATAATGAGATAATGATCACGAGAAGCCACTGCTTGATTAAATTGTGATCTAGAGATAATAGGATTACCGAATTTGTTAGAAACCACAGCTGCTCTCAGCTTCCATACTGCAGCATTTAGTAGTGTTGGATGGATTATTAAAAACATAGAAATCTTGTTACATTAAATCATATCAATGTTGTAGCAGCAACATTGCCTTGAAAGGATTACTCCCGGTAATCAAGATATAGTTTCCATGTTACCGTGTAATTGTATTATCCTTAGATCATCCCAGCAATTGACTGGCTCTTAGCCTGATGTGACTCTGACCTGGTAACGTATCAGTGCTGACCTGTGCCGCTTATCAAAACCATAGGCATGTGGAAATGTCTGCTCCGTGGATGCCCAGCCGAGTGCTGAGCTGCCTGCCACAGTTGCCTGGCAACTGTCCAGAGCTTCAGGCAAAATGATATGGACAGACACTCACAAAAGCACTTGCATACACACATTCAAGCACTTCCATATTCAAGTACACAAACAGCTGCGTGCATGAGCGCATGAGCACAAAAACAAAGTCAATGCAGACACACAGTTGAGCGTACACTCTTAGAAATAAAGATGCTAACTAGAATACAAGGTTCTTAGGCTTGTCTTTTGGTTTACAAAGGTTCCAACTGGAACCCTTTCGCAGGGTTCAACCTAGGACTCAACATGAAGAGTTATATCGAGAACAATCTGTGAAAGGTTCCATCCAGAGCCCTCTATGAGAGGTTGTACAGAGAAACTGTTTATGATGTAATGGTTCCACCTAGAATCC
The DNA here is from genome assembly GCA_027495735.1 of Lutjanus campechanus. Lineage (NCBI taxonomy): Eukaryota > Metazoa > Chordata > Actinopteri > Lutjaniformes > Lutjanidae > Lutjanus > Lutjanus campechanus. The sequence goes on from JAJHUR010089768.1 coordinate 23,398, forward strand.
TCTCTAGGGGTTTTAGCCAGATCCTTTCCACCTTATCAGGGTGCCACTAAGAACCCATCCGGGAGGTTCTACCAAGAAATCTTTTATGCTGCAATGGTTTCACTTAGAACCCACCCATGGGGGTTCTACTAAGAACACTTTTATATAGAGGCTCTATCCAGAACCTTTGCACTTCCTAACAGGGCTGCACAATTAATCAATATGTCAGTAAAAATCTCAGTGTGGCTTTGTGAGATTTTCAAACTGCAGGAGGTACAATATTTGTTAAATGCAAAATGTGTGTTTAAAAAACTTTTAAATGAATGAATCTCGTGAGGTAGATATGTCCTGTTCTAGACATCCGATTCTACAGACTTTAAAAAAAAACTTCATTTGGTACAGATTCCTGCAAAAAAAAAAATCACACCACAGTCATTTTAACATGTTTCTCAATCAAAATAAGAATAATGACGTAAGAATGATCATTACCTCTAACACTGCAAATCATATCACAAGTGCAATATCAGTCAAAGTAATTGTAATTAGATGTAACTTCCTAAGGGTACTGACAAAAACCCATGCTGGGGGTTCTACCGAGAACCTTTTTATATGCCAAAAGTTTCATCTAGAACTCACCTATGGGGTTGTACTGAGAACCCTGTTGTATCACAAAGATTTAATCCAGAGCCTATCCTTGGGGATTCTACCGAGAATACATTTATATTCTAATGATTTTATCTGGAACCCAGTGAGGGGGATCCACACACACACTTGTAAAATTAGCTTTTTACAAGGGTTTCACATATTTCCCTGTTCTAAGGCTTCTATGAAGAACCATACTGTATCGACATATGAGGCAATGGGTTCCAGTGGAACCCTTAGAACCCTCAGAACCCTTTCTGTAAAAAAGGGTTATTCAGAAGTAAAAAAAAAGTTCTGCCTTCAGAAAGAACCATTCTGAAACCCTTTTAAGAGTGTATGAAGTAGCATGCTAGCTTGAGCTAGCGCCTCCTGCCGCTCTCTTCTGCAAGGGCAACATAAAGAGAGGAAATGTGGTTTATCTTCCACCATTGAAGATAAGTCAAACAAGTTCCCTCCTCTCCTCTCCTCTCCTCTCTTTCTCTTTCAGTAAGTTTTCTTTCTGATCCCCCCCATCTGCTGAGTTGGGCTTCCTACTGACTTTAGCGCTGAGAGCAGCAGTTTATGAGGCTGAACTCATGCATATTCAACACTTGCTTTAGGTAACGGCCAAGGAACTGTGAGGAGTCATCAACCTCTAAGTAAAGATACAGGCTGAAGACAGTGAAATGAATGGATGACAGAAGAGTGCAGCAGCTGATGGAGGGAAATTTAAAATATTTACAGTGTATTGTATCACGCAGAAGGTCCTATAAAAATCCCCCAAGAATGTCCAGTAATAACTGCTGCTTCACTCATATAGCTTCTCTCAAAAAAGTGTATTTTATAAAATCACAAAAGCATAATGTGCTCTACCACTGAATGCAAACAGCACTTAGTGTTTCCCAACACTGATGAGATGAGTCATGGTAAAAGCTATTATCTCTTATTGATATAGTATTGCAAATCCAACAGGAAGAGACATAATGTATCATGCACTCTCAGAAGTAAGGGTTCCAAAAGGGTTCTTGCTGAATGAATTTTTTGAAGAAAGGACTCATCAAGGGTTCTTTGTAAGACTACAAGTTCCATTAAGAACTCTTCTTGGAAGAAAGAATTTTTCAAGAATTGTTGAAAACATAGGTGTTAAAAGATCCTCAACCTCAAATATTCAAATGCTTACTCATGATTCAGTGGGTCACTTTAAACACCACTAAGTGAAAGAGAGATTGTTAAAATGATGAATGACCACAATGTACAATCTATGGATTACAATATTTTTTGTTTCATCTGTAGAATACAATCTTGTTCTTCGTAGAACCCTCAGAAGACAAGAGGCTCATAGACCCTTCAAATATAAAAGAGTTCTTGGAAGAACCCCCCTGGGTGAGCTCTAGATGAAACCTCTCAAATATAAAAAGGCTTTGGTAGAATCCCCTGGGTGGATTCTAGATGAAACTCTTGGAATATAAAAGGTTTTTTTTTTGGTAGAACCCCCTCAGTGGGTTCTTGATAACACTCTTAGAATGTGGAAAGGTTCTGGATAGAACTCCCAGACAGGCCTTTCCCACCAATATGGAACCATTCCTGTTTTGGTTCAAGCACCTAATTTTGAAACATTTGAAGCATTTCCACCAAAAATAAACCTAAAAAGTTGCAACCTAAACATAGCAGCAGCACTGGGAACCACAGTGGGAGTGTCATGTTCTACAGGTTGTTGTGTGTTGAGCAACACCCTCTGCTGATGACACATCCTTGATTACAATGGTTCCACTCAAAACCAAAGTTCCAAATACAACAGAACCGGGTGAAGAACCAAAGCTTATTTGGTGGAAAAGGGCCAGAGTTTTCTGGGTGAGACAATTACACCGTAGAACTGTAGAACCGTAGAACTTGGTAGAACCCTTGGTTGGGTCTTTTCCAACAACATGAAACCTGGAAATTACAACAATGGTTCCACTCAAAACTGGTGAAAATGCAGGCGTGTTCACTAGCTAGCAACAAGGTTCCAAGAATCTTGAATGAAACTGGTGTAAGAACCAAAACTAATTTGGTGGTAAAGGGCCCAAGAGATTCCAGCTGGAACCTATATAAAAGGTTCTACCAGGAACCAAAAAGGGTTCTCCTATGGGGACATTCTGAAGAATCTGATTCTAGATAGCACCTTTATTTCTAAGAGTGTGTATCAGGAGGATTGTTATTTCATTTGGAGACAATAGAGGAGCATGATAGTAAGAAAGGGGGCAGCAGCTCCACATCAGGAGGAGGACTTTGTGCTGTATTTGTACTGTGCCAACAACTTTATTCAGTACATCCACTACTGTCGACCATCTCTGTAAAAGCCTGCACCATTCACAAATTCACAGTCCAGAACTGAAGCGTGGTCAGTCATCTGACGGTTTGACTACTGAGACGGGAACATGCTTCTGCAGAGTAATTTTTTTTAGGACTGAACAGAATGACTGCAGTGGGTCACTGAACATATTTTTGTGAACAGAGAAGAAAGAACAAGAGGAGAGGGAGGGGAGGGTGTGTGTGTGTGTGTGTGTGTGTGTGTGTGTGTGTGTGTGTGTGTGTGTGTGGATGGGATGGGGGGTACAAGTCAGAGAGGAGAAAGAAGGGATAAAATAAAAAATCCTGAGACATAAGACAGGTATTAAATCGAATATTGCCCAAAGCTACTGTCAGATCCTAAATGACAGAGAGGTGAAAGGAATATACTGAAGGACATATTATATAATATCACTGTGACGTCACGAAGGGGATGATGAGAGATGTCAAAAATCAGAGGGAAGCCTTTTTTTTATACACACAGATAATGTGATTGAAGAGAGGAATCAAAGCAATGTTTCTGAATATGAGTCACTAAATTAATCAAGGAAAGGTAGAGGCACTATTACAAAAAAGGGAAAAAAAAACAAACATAGCAGATGGCGAACGTCTCCTGCACTCTGAAGACTAAAGAATCTGTTTTGATGATTGGAATAAAGTGGATTTGATCATTCAGTATTGTGCGGCAACCTTGGGGATTAACTGCTGTGTATGAATGTAACTGTGGATGAATATGACCTTTCTCTGTACCGTATGCAGAATGTACTGATAATTTCACATCTAATTTCAAAAGATTTCTGAAAGCAGGGGAGACTGGTTGGTGCTGAAACACCGGCTTGGATGCAACACCGTCACCTTGACCAATCACAAAAGAGCTGTGGGCATGTCATCAATATGGTACACTCCCATTTCCCCTTTGTGCTCACAGGAGATGTGGCATGTCTTTGTGAGCATCACTGTGGAATTCACGACCAAAAAAACAAATTTTCAGAGGAGGAAAGTAATTTTTTTTTATTAAGATTATTTTTCTCAAGCTTTTGTTGTATTATATACACAGTGGTTTGACTGCCATAACCCTCATGCTGCCATCAAGCTCACATGCTAAAACAGTTAGCTATTTAATGGTTGCTTGGGGTCAGGGTTAGGGTTACTGTGACAGTGACTGAACCCTTACGTAACACATGCACATTCAAGAGTCCAGTCCACACACACAAAATGTTGGGTTTTTTTTTGCTGTCACTTAAATCTTTTTACTTTATTCAAAACTCTGTATTTTTGGGTGCCCCAAAACTATGTATTCTTTATTCTTCACTAATTGATTAGTCTGCATCTTTAATCAGCAAATTACCTCTCACTGTTAAATCTATCCCCAGCTATGGTTACAACTCCTCACCTCACAGCTCTTTGTATTTGACATTAACTCACATAATCTGTGATTGTGCGGTAGACGTCCAAGTGAGTTTTATTTGTAGCAGACAAATATGGGTACCGTCTATCAACATTTGAGAGATCTAGCATGTACAGCACTACCACTTCAGTGCCATACTATTACCAGGGAAGTAAAATGCCATGTTGGTCGAGTGATTCCTGCAACTCACTTGCCCCATGTGAAAAAGAATAAAACTATTAAAGTATTTTGATAATAGATCACTTGTTTAACTATTTTTTCATGCAAAATGGCAGAAAATGGCAGTCCCACCTTCCTTAATTTATTATCATATTAAACTGAATATCTGTGGGTTTCAAACTTACAAAACAAGACATTTAAAGGCATCTCCTTGGACTTTGAAAAACTGGGATGGATATTCTGACATTTTATAGATGTTGCAGCCCCAGATTAAACGTAACAATTAACTTCAATCTTTGTTGTTATTTAATAACCACTAATAAAACAATGGCAGGTGAAAAAAAACAAACATTAACGTTGAACCCTGCTTAATACTGTTACTACCATCCTCGGTCTCCCCTACTTCTGTCAATAAAAACACTAACTCAGTAAATCCCATAATGGGCGCTGTCACAAAATGTGCAGTGCACTGTCACATTCTCACAAGAGTCTAAAAAAAACAAGCAAGTCATTTCACTTATAATGAGATATGTATATAGCGTGATTTTCAATTGAGCATTTTTCTTTCTGTCTTGAGAATGAAAGTCTAAAGCACTGCTAGCACCCCCAAGAGGTTGATTTCTCTTTTTTTTACCACAGTATAAAAGAGCTGATTGATCCATTCTTTGATTCAAAGATCTGCCGCTGTACTTCACCCCTCGCACATTCTTGTTGGATTATCAACATTTTTACACAAATCTGTTAAGTCTCCTTGTTGGCACTGGAAGTTCAATCTGAAGACCTGCTGGCAGGTCCATTTCAATTATGTATCACTCTGTATGTCAAGTATACCCAGAAATGAAATTATATTGTAATTGCACTTCCTCCTGCTGAACTAATGTCATTTCAGCACACCGCCCATAGGCTTCCAGCGTCATTGTATTTATTAGCTTACTTATCTCACTCAATTTTTACTCTCAAAGGTCCGTTGAAATGGTACCAAGCTGTGCAATAAAACTAGGCTGTCATGCAAATTTGAAAAGCAATGCTTCAAACTTCACACTGACACAAAGACGTTTCAAAGCTTTTCAAAGAAAGTTTCATTTCAGAAACAACTGATCGCTGATGAAAATAACAGTCAGTGAGAATTAGAAACTGATCAAATGAAATGAATCAAGCCCCTTAAAATAGTCTTGTTTACACGCAGATGGTTTAATCACAAGCTAATGATACAGACATAAAGCTCTTTTAATTAATAATATATACTCATTAATCATATTTGTACGGTGGCCGAGAGAGCTCAACGCACAGCTGCAATTTAAGAAAACACATGTAAACACACAGAGACAAAACACGAGCAAATTAAGAAAACAGCTTCACCAATTTGACAACACATGTGCACCATTTAGAAAACATGCTGCAAATACACAAACGCATTGCAAATACACAACAAAAACCACAGACACAAAACAATAATGGAAACTGTTTTCAGAGGACATTAAAAAAACATGGCTTGAACATGCTTGCTGGGGCTGCGGTTTGTGACTCATGAAGTAACTGAAGTCGGGTCCATGTATCATCCGTTCATGTTCATGTTATGGATTTCTGACTTCTGCTACTCCCCTACTCTATGTGCGTGCTGAAAGTGGCCGCTGCATGCACCTCGCACAACCTTGCAGATCGAGAAAGGGAATTCCCAGTAATTTTGATGATTTCTTTACTATCCTACCACCAGTGCTGACAGACAACCTGTAAGCCTGCATAATAATCAGATATACATTATTAGACCAGAAATATACTAAGATATAGGTTACAGAAGGCCAAAGTGGAAATTATTACTATATACTCTATATGTATGATTCCAGTGAATAATTTGAGAGAGAAACATGCTGTCTTCACTTAGAGACTAGTTTAACAGAGGAGTACAGAGACAGCTGGACAAGATGATGTCACAGGTTTTGCGACCTTGACCTTTGACTTCCAGATTCTGATCACTTCATCCTTGAGTCCAAGTGGACATTAGTGCCAGTGCGGAGGCATAAAAAGTTCCTTGGAAATGCTGTTGTTGTAGTTTTGTGTATTTGCAGCACATTTTGTGTATTTGGTTGTGTTGTGTGTATTTGCAGAGCGATTTCTAATTTTTTGCTGTCAAATTGATGATGTTTTCTTTGTTTGCATGTGGATTCTTAAATCACAGTACACTGAGCTGTCTCTGCCACCATATATGTGCCCTTACATGTATTCATTCAACCTTTCATGTTAGTTAATGTGCTAGAACTCTTATTTATTATATTTATTACAGTACATTGATAGCACATAATGTGTCTATTATGACAGAGGTCTCAATTCACTGATTACAATAGCAGTTATTGGTGAGACATATTAAAGACTTTCTGGTGTGTGGCTTAGATGGATGCTGACATATTTGAGTAGATTATTTGATTGCAGTTATCCTCAAAATAATAAAATGAAATATTTTAGTCAACCAGATTCTGAAGCCTGTTCTTGAGTTATAAGGAGCAAGTGGATTTATATTTTTTCATAATGGACATCGGACAATAATATTCTCGGAAAGTGTAAGTCATGATATACATATTTTATGTGTATATTATGTTAACACTGAACTGAGTTATGACTCCCAGAAGGAATATTTTTCATCTCACACAGTTTCTTGGCCTCACATCTCTCCCTTTTCTCCTCCTGTTCAACTCTCTTCACAGTTTGATAACCTCTGATGTAAATCAACAAAAGTCATAAGCAAGGACTTCTTGAAATGTTATACACATCACACAGGAAACAAATGTACCGGTAAATAGATACATTTAAAGAAGCTTAGGGACTTTTGCAATATTTAGTGGATTTTAGGTACTCTTGAGACCTTGCAATTTGAAATTTGATTATGACGCTGTATGTGGTGTGTAAGATGTCGAGCATCAAGTACGACTAGCTGCATTAATTATCTTCCTTGTATTTGACTGGTCCAGCTGTGCCACTGGCTGCCAGCCTGGGAGGCAGATTGGTGTCAGTTTCAGTCAATTTGCCTATAAGTCATCAGTGTTCAATGTGAACTATGTGTGTCTATATGATGGAAGCAACTTTTCTTGGCTACATTTTTATTTCTTTGAGGAACGTGAAGCTTCCAACACACACAATTTCACCATCACATTCATCACACCCCCTCATTACATTCTACACAATCACATCTACCATAAGGGCCAGATAGCTGATAAAGTATTAAAGTGATTATTAAATGTAAATAAATTATTTACTAAAACTTTCTGGCCTATATTCAATTGAATACAGTACAAAGTCAAGATATTTAATGTTCAAACAGATTAACTTCATTGTTTTTTTTCCCCTAAATAAACACTGATTCACTGATTCATTCTGAATTTGATGCCTGTAACAGGTTCCAAAAAAGTTAGGACAGGGGCATGTTTAGCACTGTGACACATCACCTTTGCTTGATATATGACTTCAGGTGCTCAACAGTCTCTGTTGTCTTATTTTGTGCTTCATAATGCACCACACGTTTTCAATGGGAGACAGATCTGGACTGAAGCCACGCTGCTGTAACACCTGCAGAATGTATCTTGGCATTGTCCTGCTGAAGTAAGCAGGGACTTCCCTGAAAAAATATGTCTGGATGGCAGCTTATGTTGGTCCAAAACCTGTATGTACCTTTCAGCATCAATGGTGCTTTCACAGATGAGACAGCAGTCACTCATGACATGTTCGCAAGTTTATCAGTCTGAACATCAGTCTAAAAACATTAATTTCAACTGAATACAAGTCAAAAAGTATTTGCAAGTCATTGCATTCTGTTTTGATTTAAGATTTACACAGTATCCAAACTATTTGGGGATTTTGTATTTTAATTTTCGGTCATTTTAAAGTTAATTCTGAAAAGGGAATACATAATTTTCTAATGTTTACATTTAATTTATAGATCAAAAATCACAGTTTTCACATGAACCTAGTCACAGTCAGAATGACATACAAGCAAAATAACTGTTTTTCTGTGCTGTCATCGCAGTCACTGCACTGTAGACAAAATATGGGGAAAGAGGTGTTAACAATTGCTTGAGGAGTGGGAAGATTGTGGCTGCGCGCAGGCAGTGGGAGGTGTTTTCATTTGTATTTAGGGACAGCTGAGTTGCGAAAAGGCAGCAGGCTGAAATTAATTGACAGCAGAATCTGTGCTGGCTAAAAATACTGTTTATGTCATATTTTAAGGGATCCTTTTGAGAACAATGGGCAGCAGTGATGCCCAAGACTCACTAAGCTAAGCACTACTTGTGGCTGCACTGATTGACTTGACTTATGCTTAAAAAAAAAGTTCACAAGCTTGTAAAATTATATATAAGAATTTATATAAGAAATAAACATATAACATATAAAATGGTGTTTAGTGTGTCGCAAACCTGAGCACATTATTCTTGGATACATTATTTTTAATTGGTTGAAAAACTGGACAGAATAAAACAGGGTAGAATGGATACATTTTTCTCTGATTTTGTAATTTTAAGAGTCATTGTAGTAGCTCTAGAAATGATAGTTAGCTGCCAGTTTACAAGAATACATGGTGGTTAAAAGCTTTAAAGTGTTATGTGGAGTATTAATATAATTTGAATTTCATGAGGTTTACTACAAGAGGAGAACAGATGAGAGGTAACATGCAGAGGCATTAACTTCCTTCATCAAAGCCATTATTTGGCAATATAAGCAGGATATGTGATTGCTTGAGACTTTACAAGATCTCAATATGTCTCTACTTATTTTCAATAAAACCATATGAATTTCTGTGGTTTCAGATGTTTCTCTTTGGCTGCGTCCCTGCTCACTGCAGTTGGTTGTGTTACACTTCTTACCAACTGCAGCAGGCAGATGTTTCCAATGAAAAACGTCTCAATATATATTGTATATCGTGGCATAGCCTTAAAATATTGAGATATTATTTTTAAGCCACAACACCCATATTAACTATTGCTTGGTCAATACATGCTCATCCAAATGATCTACATCATAAGGTGACAGATAATATGTCTCAGTTGTGTTAACTACTTGTTGCACTTTCTGTAAAGTGGTCAAAACATCTAATCATCAGACCACAAACAAATATACCACTAGTGTTGATCTATTTGGGTGTTAGCGTTCACAAAACATGACTTATTTTATATAATACTGCAAACAGCAACAGCAAAATTAATTGATGTCAGTAGATACAGAAACAACTACTTTTTCAGCTTGGATTTCTAGTCTCCACCTCTAGGTAGCCAGAGGCCTACATGAGTATTTTGGTCACCTAATGCTCTGTTGTGGCCAAAAAAGTAATAGCTATAGGCTAGGGTGGTGATACACTGCAACATGGGCTTGGGCATCAGAGGCTCGTGCGCAATGCATCCTGGTACATGTAGGCACTGTTAATATCTCAGGCACTGAGGAGTTCATTGCTTCAGTTGACTACATTTACCATTAACACTGTCTGGACATCCGCATGAAAAGCGCCAAACGTTCCCTTTAAGTCACACTGTATCACTGAGCACAACTGTAAGTATGAAAAGAACATTTTGGCAGGATAATAACCGAATGTTAAATTCACCAGTCCTTTTATTCAGCGTAAAAGCTGTGCTTATTGACTGTGCTGTATTTACTACCAGAGAGGCTGCTTTCTATCTTACAAGTAAAAAGCTGAAATTGGGTATAAAGTGCAGAGAAACGTTTCCAGAAGAAGCGTTTCATCTCGCTTCCTGAGGTGAAAAATGTACTCACTCTCAGAGCCCACGATGGTGGGCCTTTCCCCAGAGTTCATTAATTAGTTAATTAGTTAATTAGTCTGAACAGATGGCTATGCAACACAAATCAGAAGGCTCTCTGGGCCTGGAGCAGGAGGAAGGTAGGAGAAGGTGAGCCGAGCAGCAATCTGGAATCTCAACTGTCACCAAACCTCTGAACCAGGCAGACATTTTCTTCTCATTCACCCATTTTACTCCACCACGACAGGCCGTATTATAAATTAATAAGTAAATTCCAGGAAGTATACCCATTTGCTGGAAAGCTACATGTGTATGTGTCGCACGGGAGTGAAAGCATGAAGCGTTAAACCATATGGCTTAAACGTAAGGGTGCTGTGGTCACACCGCAGGAGCGTTTATTTGAATGAATACTTTGCATCGCTGCAGATTTAAAAAAGCATTTCTGACGGTTTATTTTTAGCCTGTTCCCATCTCCCCCCTTCTGTTTCCTTTTCCCTCACAGTCTCTCTATGATTCTCCCTCGCTCATCTGTCTCTATTCCCTGCTCTCTCTTCTTCCCTCATTCCTGACTCCCTATCACTCTTTTAAAGGCGCAGGCATTGTATGAAATGAGGTTGGCATGCGTAAGCTCCTGTGTGTGTAAGTACAGGATAATACTAAAGATTAGAATGTAAAACTATTAGAATACGGCATGCTTGTGTTTCTCACTTTGACTCAAATTCAGTGTCAGAGAGGAGCGCTATTAAAAATTCAGATGGATGGTGCATTATTCATATATATATTTTACGCACGGCACGCAACCAAGTAGTGCATACACTCACACACACACTGTCACATGCACAAGGAGATGATGAAAACATGTACAAACATACAAACACACACAAGGATTATCGCCTTAGTACAGTAACCCACTTAAAGCATATCTGTGAGAGAGAGCACACACATTCGCCCACATATCAACATTTTCAACAATGTTCAAGGAATCGAGGACACTGCGTCATCCCTCATAATCACTCAGCAGGATCGCTCTCCACCTCTATGTGTATTTTTGTATGTATATCTGTGTGTGTGTGTGTGTGGCGGTTCAGTGTAATAATAAACATACTGTGCAACGCATGAGTGCACTTCAAGCATCTACAACACGAATCACCGCCACAATGCCAATGTAAATCGGCCAGGTTACGGTCTAGAAACAAGGTCGAGATGAAGCAAACAAAGATATATAGGCTACCACTGAAGAGCGTTTCAATCAGCGTGTGATTTAACACCCCTTTTAACACACCTGATTTAAAATTGTATACTGAATCTCATGCTTGGTCTCTAAACAGTCACAATTTGTCTGACAAGAGTGAAAAAGCACTGCAGAAGATGTCAAAATTCCAACTGCACATTATTTATATGTTGTTTACATGTTTCCGCTCTGACTGCACCTTTGTGTGTATATAGAGAACACTGCACAAATGTTTACACTGCATTTGTATATGTGTATGTACACATTCCATTTGTATACATAATATATACACATATGTAGAAATCCATTGACTAAGGACCCTATCTTACACCCAGTGCAAAGTGGATGCCGCCTGTGTCATTCACCTGCTTTCCTACCAACGTTTAAACTCCAGGCACACCGGCTTCTTAAAGGCGAAGAGAGATGACTTTCTGATTGGTTTACTGTATGTTATGCCTAAAACACACCCATGAATTAATCAAGCCACTTGTGCACAGCTGATAAGGTATATCCTGCTGTACACCACAGGCGCATGGGGATTTGGGCACACTTTGAATAAATGAAAACCCTTGTGCCTTACATTTTGAATCATGCACTTTAGATTGCTGTAAGATAGGGCCCTAAGATTTCAGTTTTCAGTCGCAGTTTGGTTAGGTTTTGGCAACAAAACTACTAGGTTAGGTTATAAAACAAAACAACTCTGTAAGGTTATGAAACAAAACTAGTTGGTTTGGTTTAGAAAACAAAAGAATTTGGTTAGGTTTTGAAATAAAACTACTTTGTTAGGTTCAGGGAAAGATCACAGTTTGTCTCTGCCATGGAGATATGACATTGTTGGCTATTGACACCTGCGTGCTTGTCTCTGCCATGCAAAGCCATATACACCCAGGTGTAAATAGCCACACTGGCTATTCCAACTATTCCAACCCATGTGCAAGTAGCATC
>JAJHUR010089769.1:0-12536 GCA_027495735.1 Lutjanus campechanus
CCCTTATTCTTTTTCCCTTCAAAAAACTGTTAAATTGGCAACTGCGTCAAATTGTTGTGACTCACTGGCTGCTCTTTTCAAGAAATTAAATCTGTTGTCCATTTACATAATCAGACATCAAACATGTATCTTTATATATCAATAACTGTATTAAAAGCATAGCTTACCAAATGTTTTTCATAACTTCTTTTTAATGATGCTCATTATGAGAACCATTACTCTGGAACATCAGTCCCCACTCTATCAAAAACCGCTCTGCCATAGATAATGTGCTCAATATGTGTGTTCATGTGTTATCTGTTTGTGTATTTATGCCTATTTCTTTAATGACTATTACTACAAATCGTTCTGTTTTTCTGTATATTTTTTTTCTCATCATATTAAGGAAAAATGTGTATCCATAATATCACGACACATTGTAAAGGTTTTATTAAAAACACCTTCAGGTCTCTTACTGCTCCTGCACAGTCCCTGTTATGTTCGTTTTTATATACTTTTGTTTTTATCACTTCTCTTGTGTTAATAAAGTTCTAAAAAATAGCTGAAAGAAAATGAGGGGAGAGAAAGAAATGAAACAACATGCAACACAGGTCTCTGGCTGGATGCAAACAGTGGACGCAGTGGTTCATGGTCAGTGCCTTAACCCCCGGGGCACCATAACAACCCAGGGCCTATTCTTTTAATGGGATATTATTACACTGGGGCAATAAATCTTGTACTTAAGCAGTGGATTTGAGTGCATTTTCATTACTAATTGATTAAGACTTCCTGTGCTGAGGCAACACTCTCCTATATACTCACCTCTTGATTGCTCATGTCCCAGTATGGACGCTCTCCATATGACATCACCTCCCACATAAGTATGCCGAAGCTCCAGACATCACTGGCTGAGCTGAACTTGCGATGCTGAAAGGCTTCCGGTGCAGTCCACCTCACAGGAATCTTGCTGCCCTGATGGAGGAAGACAGATGGTGAATCATTGAATTATGTTACACTGGAACCACAAATCAGGGACCAGTTGCATAAAACACTTAAGGTTACGATTTTCCTCAGAGTCAGAGTAAAGATTCCCTTAAAATAAAATTGTTAGTACAAAACAATCTTGAGTCTTCTCCTTAAGGTTTCCTTAAAATGTTGGCTTAAATATTTAATGGGTTCTCACTGTCTCGATCTTATACTTAAGGAATCCCTGAAAGTTAAACTGTTGCATAGAAGACCTTAGTAACAAAAGTAAAGAAAAACTTTGTGTTAAAAGTCTGTTAAAAGAGCACTGTAAGTAGTTAAAAGAGAGACACAGTTTACCAGTACATACCAGTGAGGCAGTGTACGTAGGTATGTTGTGGTCCAGGCCTCTCATGAGTCGGGACAGGCCAAAGTCGGACACTTTACACACCAGGTTGGAGTTGACCAACACGTTCCTCGCCGCCAGGTCTCGGTGGACAAAGTTTCTCTCAGCAAGGTAACGCATCCCTGCACCAATTCCTCTGAGCATCCCAACTAGCTGGAGGACGCTGAACTGGCCCTCGTTTTCCTAACAGAGTGAGGAGTGCAGTGCACAGGAGGATGTGAGAGGAGATTATATGTGTGAAGTCACTGAGAGCATGCCAGAGATGAAAACTGTTGTCAAGGTCTTGTTCTCTCACCCTGAGGAAGGCGTCCAGGGGCCCATTCTCCATGAACTCAGTGATGATCCTCTCTGGGGGGGTACGAGTGATCACGCCCTCCAGCTTCAGCACGTTGGGGTGGTCAAACTGTCCCAGGACCCCCGCTTCACTGAGAAACATCCCCCTCTCTCTGTCAGATGCCCCCCAGCGTAAAGTCTTCACTGCGACCAGCACCTCCCTGCGACCCAGCGGACGGTAGCGGCCCCGGGAGACCTCCCCAAACTGGGCTGGAGTAGAGAGGAGGTGGAACAGATTACACTGTGTTGATAGTTACAACATAATAATGCAATACAATTGAAAAGAGAAGAATCGGTATCAGGCCTACCTGCACCAATCACCTCCTCGATCTTCAGATGAGTTGGGTCTATCTCACGGGCAAACTCTTTGACAGCCTCACTGGGGTCCTCGTAAGTTGATGGGTCCACATAATACTTAACCCCACCTGGAAATTTAAAGGCCATGTTAAGAACTACTTTATTTTCAACACTGAAGCACATTTATTTATACAAGGTTGGGATGATCTTTCACTAAACAGCAGATTTGAGCTGACTGAAAATGTATCAACTGACAATGCATGTTTTGTATTCTCACAATTTGATTTGGTCTGCCTTGTTAGTCTAGAAATGGCAATAATTACGCCCCATTTGATGTTGTTTTGAGCCACTTGTTAATTAAGGACAGGCAGACAAGAGCATCCATTCTGAGCAAGAGCCTTAATGTTTTATTATTCTGTTTGTTTAATTTGTTTATGCTTCATAATAAATGTTTCACATAACAAATGCACCACGAGAATTGTTTAAATGAAACTTAAACTAGGAAAAAGATGTGTGTTTTGTATCTTATTAATCATTAATGATTAACTGATTATTGATTGATAATGTGTTCAACATTGGTCAAGAAAAATACACAAAAACCTCACTGCAACCCTGTGATTACACAAATGAAATTAATGAAACAAATGAAAACCAAACTTTGTTAGTCACAGAGCTTAATTATGCATGATGCCTCCAAATCATTTAAAATGTTGTTATAATCGGTTGCCCTTTTGTGCAAAGCAAATACCCGCTTTAAAAGAAATCGCTAATGTGACTTAATTGAATTTAAATTAAATTAAATTACATCAAATTAAACCTCACCTCGGTTACTGATGTACCTCTGCAGTCTGTCGCTGTACGGACTCTCTCTCCTCTTACTGCCAAGTAGAAGCAAAAAAAATGTGTGAATGTGCACGTCATAAAAAAGCTTTTATGCCTGATGGTGTGAACAGATTGACAACTTACAGTACCTGCGAAATACCACCACAACCACAATCGCTGCCACCACCAGGAGAAACGCTGCTCCACCCATTACTGAGCCAACCAGCAGAGGAAGCCGGTTTTGGATCTGCTGTGAATGTTCCTCTGTGGAGAGACAGTGAGGGAACATCAACTGTTAAAACTAATGTTGTTGTTACTTTAAATGAGTGGATTTCTTGTGTATTTTTATACAGTACACTTTAAAATTTATTTTCATATACAGTAGAATCTAAACTGAATGTTGCACTCAATTACAGAACAGTCCATAGTCTGAAACAGCAGCCAATCTGACATGAAATAGTGGCGTAAACACCAGTGTTACCAATGATACTAATTAAGGTTCATTTCCATTTAGGTCAAACAGAGTCAGTGTGCTGCTATTGTGCATGTTAGCTTAGTAGAAAGTTAATTAGTATAATTGGTAACACTAGTGTTCACTTTCATATCAGTATGTCTGCTGTGAAAAAGGTCTACAGAACTTAACATTGTACCGTCTTAGATAATATCTGAGGACTCCAGTAAGAACGCAGTGCTGATACTGAGTAGATTATCCTGGTGAAATGAAGTAGATTAAACTGAACCGAAGTCTGGAAACTTTCTATGGTCAAACCATTTTAGAGAGCATCACTGGAGAAGAAAGAGTTTGCCTGTTCATACTGCTCGTCTGATGCAAGTCTCCTAAAGCCCCGACAGGCCAAGTGGACTTGAAAGACGTAATTTCCATATTTTTAGTCAAAATCTTTCCTGAACTATCCCTTTAAGCCTTTCAAAAACAACATTTTCACTGCAGTCGAAAAACTGTTTGCTCTCCCGTTTGCTGGACACAAAGGGAGGCAGGCACTTGTATTAACAGGGTGGTGCTGCAGCAATCTAAAAGCACCATAAATTACATTTATATAACCACAATGACAAAAAAATCTATTTTGGCTTGAATAAAAAAAGACTAATCCGGTGAGTCACTTTATTCAAATTGAGGGTTTTGTTTGAGGATTTTTTATTTTTAGGACGATGGCGTCATAAAATATGACGACAGACATTTGAAGCTGCATTTGAAAACCTCAATAGAAGCTTTGAATGTCAGAAAAATGTTAATAGCAGTGCTGCACTCTGACTGCTGTGGATTTCAGTGGTATTACAGTAAATGAGTGTTGTACCCAGAGGCAGTGTGGTGAAGTAGATGGTGTTGCTGTAGGGGCCGTAGCCTCGTTCATTTCGAGCTCTGATCTGGAAGGCGTAGATGGAGCCGGGGATCAGAGAGTTGACGGTCACTGTGTTGGTCTCACTGTACACACTGGCTGCACTGTCCACATCTGAACCCTGAGACACGCAGAGGAAGGACATTTTGTGGTGACGGTTGTTATGAGTCATACTTGCTTGGTTGTGCAGCATGTTTGGGATGTGTGTGCATGTGTGTGTGTGTGTGAGAGAGTGTGAGTATTCACTGAGTGTACCTTGTCATAGTATCTAAGCTGGTACTCCAGGATGTCTCCGTTGGGCCTGTCTGGCTGAGGCCATGAGAGAGTGATGGAGTCTGGGGCTCGGCTCAGCTGGTGCATCATGGGAACTGTACTGGGAACTGTGGGAGATAACCAGTGGCTGAATAAGTACCCAGATCCTTTACTTGTGTAAAATTATTATCATATTATCGGCAAAATTTACTTAAAGGAGCAATATGTAGCACTTGTATGGGCATAAATGAGTACTGCATTCCAAATAGTGAGTTAGAGCCATAGAGTGTATATTAAATAGGTTGAACTCTATTTAATATGCAACACATGGTTGAAGTGAGTTGCTCCCCCGACCTCCTCCTCTCCAGACTAACTCCAGGAGCACAAGAGCATACATTAAAACCTGATAATAACAAGCGACGACAAGACCTCCACTGTGAGTTCATCAGCTGTTTATAACTGACAATTGTCAATGTAAAGTTGAGCCTGTTATCCTGAAAACAAAAGCACACTGCTCTGAAAATACACTCGCTGGAGTTTAAGTTAAGTGGCTGCCTGCCTTATGCCAGACAGACTCCAGTAAAATATTGCTGTATTTAACAGTTATAAACATCTACGCCTTCAACAAGACACTTACTCATTCAGCAAATGTTCAGCATTAATTTAAACTCTAATTAACATGAAACAGGCAAATAATTTATATTTATATTTATATTCTGGCCTGGAATAGTATTTAGAGTATAGTAGTATAGTACAGTAGAGTGTTTCAACTTAACCTGTTTCCTTAACCTCTGATAACATATCATAGACACTTTATGATTTATTATAGTAAATATATTACAGGTTTCACCTTTAAGAAGATCCCACTGAATCAACACTTAATCAGAAAAACTTAACTTTAAAATCACCAAATCTGGAGATATATGGTTTTTACTGAACAGAGAGGAAACATGGAAAATTGTAATCTGACAAGTAACAAGTAACTAAAGCTGTATTGTGGAATAAAAAGTGCAATAGGTAGAGGTGTAAAGCTGCATAAAAAAGAAACACTCTTGTAAAGTACACGTGCCTCAAATTTGTACTTGAGTAAATGTACTTAGCGACATTGCACTGCTGGAGACAACAGTCGCATGAGCTGGACTGAAGTGTCCCCTGAGAGAGGTGATGATCGATCCTTTAATCTCCGTCTAAAACCCCCTTGGTCCCACAACAATTAAACAGTAATGTTGTGTTGCAGTGATGGTGACCACAAGGGGGCAGTGTTATAGAATATTTAGTAGAGCATGAAAGTGGAATAGTCGTTTTTATGGAGCACCAGGCAGGATCTAGTTACAGTCACTGTGCTGGCTGGACAGACCCGTTAAAGGGAACTTTCCGGCATTCCTCTCATTTAATCAATAAACCCTGAGAGCAGACACAAGAGGGTTTTAGATTATTTGGGTTCATGGAGAGAGTTCTAATCAATCTTGATCAGTTTCTTGGAAAATTGTATAATGGTGTACTTTGTCTGCACAATGCCCCATTCTCCTCTCCTCTCCCCACTCGTCGTCCACTTTCATCTCTCGTTCTCTCTGTCTTTTTGTCTTCCCATCTCTCATTTGTCCCTTTTTTTCCTCCATGGTGAGTATAATAGGACCTGACAGGGTATTGTAACCTCGAGCAACCTCCTGTCCAGGGAGCAGGAGCAGAAAAGATGGAGCAGAGGGAGACAGAGAGGGGAAGAGGGGGAGAGAAACCCCAGACACACACACACACACAAAAACACACAGTATCTACACAAACATCATCATCAGAGCACTTCTTCTCTTTCATCTTTTCCCTTTTCATCCTCTCTGTCCCGTGCTCACCTGACTGGCTCGTAGTGAAATTGATGCTTGTGTATCGAGCTGGAAAAGGACTCAAAGCTGACACCTCATTCATGGCCTGCACCTGTCAATAAGAAGAACACACAGATGTGACATTTGAAGCTTTTTTTCTATTAACTTTTATGACACACAGGCTTCAGTGTTTGAGGAACACATGCAGCTGTGTTGGCCAGTCAACAAACACTAGTAAATGGGAAATATCTGCCCATTATGAATAAGAAATAAGCCATGATTTAGTTGAGCTACTGCAAGCTAAATAATAAATGTTACTGTGTATTCGCTGATGTGGACCTTATGGAATAATTCAGAATAGAGGACCGGGCAATGTTTCATCATTCACAGATATTTCTTAAAAACAACTTTCAGCTCAGTCCAAACATTAACCCGTGCAGTGTAAAACAGTTATTACTGTAAAAACAACTCTCATAGACAATTTGAAACTGTTTACAGAGTGTTTTGTGCCTTTTACAAGCAGTTTTCTACAGTACCTGTATGAGATAAGTGACTCTGGTCAGCAGGTTGTTGAGGGTGACCTTGGTTTGTTTCAGGTTCGTCTGGGAGGGGCTGAAGGTGACGCCCTCCCCGCACCAGGAGCACGACGCTGGATTGGTGAAGGTGGGTGAGGGGCAGATGCGACACACCACGCCGTACCACACTTCGCTGCGGCCTCCCATGTCCACTGGAGGGCGCCACCTAAGGGAAACCCCTCCGTCGCCGCTCTCATACTCCCAGGACAGAGAGACTGGAGCAGATGGAGGAGCTGTTGAGAAAGATGGAGAAGATGGGAGGGGTTTGACATACATAATGTAAGTGTTAGACACTTAGATGGAAGCATCTGCTAAAAAGTTTACGATATGAAAGAAGCTGCATGCTGGTAAAGACATTTAACCATGTAAAGTAATGGAAAGAAGTTTATAAAACAAAGTCTGGCAGTGACAGAAATTAAAGTTAAATGAGCTTAAGTGAGTTTTTTCTGCTGGTGGAATTAAATTTCCATTACATTGTACTGAAAGAGGATGGACTCTGGGGCAGTAACCAATGGTAATTATTGTTAGAACCTGATTTAGGAAAAAAGCCATTACAGATCAACAGTTCCTTCGTCAATGTTCCTATCCTAACTTAAGATAGGAAAAGTGTATGATGCAAGCATCCTAACCTCCCAAAATCAGAACTAAAGACCAAAGATAACTGTTTTAATTTTCACTTTTCCACCTGCAGTACTAGCTATTTCAGTAGCTAACAGTAATATTTGCCAAAGGTAGCTCATAGTAGTGTTAGTAAACAGTGGCTAATGGTAGTGTCTGCTAAAAACAGGAGATAATGGTAGTGTTAGCTAACAGTGCCTAATGGTGGGGTTGGATACCAGATGATAGCTAGTGGTAGTTTTAGTAAACAGTAACTAATGATAGTCTTCTCCAACACTAGCTAACAGCAATATTAGCTAATGCCATGGTAGTATTAGCTAACAGTAGTTAATTGTAGAGTTCTCTAACAGTAGTTAACAGTAGTGTTAGCTAACAGTAGCTAACGAATACTGAATATGGCTCAAACTGCATCTGCTATAAGCACTCACTCGTGTTAGCATTGTTGTACATTTCCCAAAAATAATGGCTTTGGATTTTTCAATGGATATTAAACCCCTTCATCTGTCTGTATGTGCTTTTTGTTGTTTTTGTTCCATTTTTTGTATGTTGCAGTATGTTTCAGTGATAAAAACCAGTAGTTATAAAGTTGTTTAATTCAACAATATGTGAAAAGTAGTGTAGTTTGCTAAGTAATGGAAATAAAAGTTCACAAGTGATGGTGGATTGAGTATTTAGGTATTTATTTTTACCTCAGATATGATAGGATAAAGTAAGATAGTAAAAAAATTCCTAGAGTTAGTTAGGAGTTGCTTCTGTAATACCACACTGGGAAAAATCCTATCTTAAGAAGTTTCTGTAATGCGGCCCCAGGTCGAATGTACATCTTGGTTCTCACAGTCAGAGTAAATGACAAATGACCAATGAGGCCCCTTAAACACCACCCAGAGAGCCAGGCATAAACAAACAAACCAACAAAGCTCACTTGTGCAGGCAGTAGAGTTGGCATCATTGGCTGCCCGGTAAAAGCCGCTGCGGCATTCACACACACTCGACCCTTCCTGGCTGGTTCTGCTGTTGGAGGGACACACCGAGCAGGGAACAGAGCCCGAGACAGACTTGAAGTAGCCCACTGGACAAGCTGCAGAGACACATGAAGAGACAGAAGGAGGGCTGAGCTTCATTCCCAGTTTAGAATCAGATAAATAAAGTGATCAGTGTTCCCTCTGAGTCAGACATGTCCAGTCCTGTGCCACGGAACAGTCTGCATGGTTTCAAGATTTTGTAACACCGTCTCTCTCTGAAAAGAAACCAGACTGAAATTTGACTTAGAGGGAACTCTGAAAAACAAATATGCAGATTTTGGCATTACATTTACTTAAAGCTATGATTTCTTTTTCTTCTGAAAGTCAGAAAAGTGTAATAAAAGCAAAGTTCAAACTAAACTAAAGCTGCCAATACTTCTATTTGCAGCTGAAACACATTAAAATTATAAGTATCAGTATGAGCGGTTGACAGTTCATTTTTGTCCCTTGGAAACAGCAGTTGACAAAACAATCTTACCTCACTTACTCATTCTGAAATCATATCATACGGTCTTCATTAGCAGAGGGAGTTCGCTCTGTTGTCATGGAGCTGTAGATGTAGATAATGGAAAGTTTGAGGATCTACGGCTCCATGATATCTTGGTGTAAAGCTCGAGAACAAGTGAGTAAGTGGACTGTCAGATAAGATTGTTTTGTCAACTATTAGTATTAAGTTTGGATTACGATTACAGATTCATTAAGGGAATGTAAATACATGGTGTGTAAAGAAGGAAGGATACAGAGGAGGAAGTACATTAGGGGTATCATTAAAAAGTGCTTGCTTATGTGGGAATTGTTTCAATTGTCGGATGTAAATATGATTATAGAGTGTGGTCTAGACCTAATCTATATGTAAAGTGTCTTGAGACAACCTTGTTGTGAATTGGCGCTATAAAATTTGATTTGATTTGATTTGATATTAAAAAAGCAGTTAAATAAACACAATATATTCCACAGGTTTAATTTTAAGTACCATTCTACATAAAATAACCGTTCTGATCTCTAAAGAACCAAATAAATTTTTAAAATTTGATCAGAGGACCATCTGTGAGCCTATATGAACTGGCAGTATTTTGTGAAATACGCAGTTTGTGTACTTCCAATTTGTCCCGTTTTATTGTTTTTGTCCGTTCTGTCTGAAAGTCAAACACCAGAAACTATTTTTGGGTAAAGCATCAATTTCAGCTTGGCTTGTGGTTCCCCTTGAGTCAAAAGTTCATCTCAGACATGGCGGTCTGTTGTTTGTTGTTGGCTTTGTCCAGCACAGTCATTTTCTTGTGTTTGCAGAGGAAGTGGCCTGCATGACCAGTGAGCAGCAAAGCCATCGGTTACACACACACACAAGTTCAGAAGTGCACAAAATGGCCACAAAGACCCTTTATCAGTGGTTCAGAGGAATAGTTTGACATTTTGGGAAATAGAGTTATTTTCCTTCATGCAAAAGTGAAATGAGAAGATCCAACTTGTTGGCGTTTGTGCTGTAAATTTGAAGCTACAGCCTTTGCCATACCATTGTTCTGGCAGTCCATTATTCCTAAACCCCAATAGTCCAAAAAATGCTCACTGGGACCAAAAGTCAATTTGTCAGGCAGCCCATTATTCTGAAAACAAAATACACGCCTTCCACTAACTCTAACCCATCTAAAAACTTGGGTGATGGAGGCGCGCACCAATCGACATAAAAGCCTCTGGAGACTTGGCTTAGTAAAATGCACATATCAATTCAGATATCAGTAAAGTTTTTCATTAAGCATCATTGATAGCTATTAGAAAACCTGGTTCATTTTGATGTTAAGACCATTTTTCAAGAGTGTGTGGACATGTCAGCTCATGTTTGAAAGACAGCTGCCTCAGGAGTCCCAACATGGAAGCTAAGTAATGTCCTGCTGTGAACCGCTGTAGATGCCATCAGCAGCAAAATGTATTTTAGCACCAAACAAAGGACCACCTAAAAAAAATCAATATCAGTTTAAGTGTATATTTAGAACATGTTCACCACTTTTGTCATGTGACAGCGTTTTCCAACGGGAAACTGAAGCGGCCATCTCTGCTCTCTTCACAACAGAAACTGTCTTTTCATCTCACAGGACACGGGAGTTGTAGAAGTTTGTGCTTGTGTTTGTTAGTTAGTTTGTGTTATTGTTGGACTAACATTAATTGCTGTGGATTGAGGCAGCAGTAGACCAGCAACTTCAGTGTCCTATGAGGGAAAATGACGGTGTTTTTCAGTGGAGTTTGTGGCTGTGAGCACAGATGGTGGCTACAGTTCGCCATCAGTAAAGATTGTCTAACAACAAAAGTAAAGCCATAAAAATGTTCTAAATATAGCATACACTTAGACCAATTGATTGATTTTGGCCAGGTGAAATCACTGTTTGTGTTAAAGGAGTGATATAATGGCTTCAGCTTGCCATTGTTAAGTTGGCTCAGACTCAGAGAGCAGTTTTGTTTTTGTTCATAGAAAATTAGATGGATTTTTTATGATTATTTTTTCATAATAAATCTCTGAGCATAAACACATCCAATGCAAACCTAATACAGGAAAGTGTATACACATTTAAATGACAATATTTCAATTTTGGATTAAATCTGACTTGTAATACTTTTTATATGCTTACTATTATGTACACAAGACCCTAAATTTCATGGCTAGAAGACTATAGTGGATTTGGCTTTACAGAGGCTTTAAGCTCTCATGATTTTATTCCAGCACTGAATATCTGTCTGTGACAATGCTGTTTGGTATAAGGCCAGAAAGATGACCTTTTAAGGGCAAAACCCCTGCTGATTCAGCACCATGGACACAGCTGGCAGTCACTGATCTGAAAACTTATGGGAGCATGTGTGTTTTTGGAGCTATAGGCCTTTGGAGCAATGGGTGTTTGTTTTCAGGATAACAGGCTGTCGGAAAAAGAGGCTTTCAGTCCAATGGGGCATTTTTCAGACTATTGGGTTTTCTGAATAATGGGCAATCAGATCAGTGAGCATTCCAACTACAGCCAGAAGCTGAGGAGCTTAGCACGAAAAATGGAAAGTGGGAATAACAGCAAGACTAGCCTCAGTTTTTGTATGAACTAAACAGCCCAAACAGATATACATGTTGTATTGAGCTTTAGGGCTCATTTATGCTTAATGTTAGATACACATCTGGATACAATCAGAGCCTTCTGTTTGTACTCTGCGTTTGTTTCGTAGCAGTACCTCCCGTAGCCTTGGGGGCAGATGTAGCAGTGTAAGCAATAGTTCACGCGAGACATGAAGAAGTTTTAAAAAATCTGAAAGTATTGGAAATGACATTCAACATTAATTAGTTTGTGAAAACAATTCTGTGTTCACATGTCACAATGTAATCAGCATTATATTCTTAACCCATAAACGAAACTTTAGACAGTTTACAAAAATGTGTAATTACTCACAAATGACACAGGGAGTGGAGCAGAAATGCAATATGGATTATATTAATGATACATTAATAATAAATGTGTGATTATCCTGAGTAAGTAAAAATTAAAGTATGCATATATTCTCTCTCTTCCTCTCTTTTTAAGCACACTCACACACACTCAGACAAATTGAAAATACCATTTGAACCTGCAGGCTGTTATCCTGTTTTATGGTGGAAAATCTGTGAAATGTGCCAATTGTTAATGTCAACAGCAGGACAGCTGAGCACTGAGGTCAAGGTAACACACACTTCACTTCATGCTGCTGCCTGCCAGAGCCTCGAGTGCTCATCCTGAGCATGACTATGAGAACACTGAGAGTACCGCCTCCAGGTTGGTCTGCTGCCATTTTCACAGTGTGTGTGTGTGACCACCTAAACTAGTGTCAACTAAAGGTTGCATCATTCAAAAGGAGGTCTCTCTGTGTGTAGGCCAAAAGTAGAGAGAGAGAGATAGATAGAGAGTATGTGTGTGTGTGTGTGTGTGTGTGTATTCTCATACTGTACATACTTTAAATGGCACCCCTGATAACACCTAACCCACAAGAAGGATCCTCTCATATGTTTTTAAACAAAGCAAACATGCTGAGAGGATGAGAAAGAGTGTGTGTGTGTGTGTGTGTGCGTGTGTGTGTGTGTGTGCTGTCTCTTTTCC
>JAJHUR010089770.1:0-10233 GCA_027495735.1 Lutjanus campechanus
ACAGGTTAAGGAGAGTGTGTGTGTGTGTGTGTGTGTGTGTGTGTGTGTGTGAGCATGAGCGGAGGAGAGAGAGATATCTGCGATAGCTGAGAGAAGAGCTCGGGGCCCGTGTGTTTGTTCTCAGTCAGTGTGAACAAACTTCACCTGGAGCCAATGAAACCTTTCCAAGTTTCATGTGGGTGAGAAAGTACATAACCTGGATCCACTCTGGGCTGTGTGTTTCACAGAACACGGGTGTTTAAGGTGTCACAGTTGTGAGCAAATACAAGAAAAGTAACTTTTCGTGACTATCCATATGCTAAATGATGACAGAAAACTACATTAAACAATGAGGATATGGGTAAATTAATTTAAAAACGGAGACCAGCTACCATGTGCGTCAACTCACAAAGTTTAAAGTTGTGATTCCTGTAAAAACTGACAGTTAAGGAGGGACTTGTTGCAGTAGCCAGTAGCATTGAGCGAGACTGGGACTGAACACCACCTCCAAGTCCGATGGAGGATTGATGACAGGGAATTCAGTACAAAGGTGATTTTCTTGTTGGGTTTGGCTCCTGAAATCCCAGGGCAGCTTAGTCAGCTAACATAAAGTTAACTGCACGACCAACCAAGTGAACGATAATTAACGGTTCTCTAATTTAGCAACAAGTAAAGCTATCTGGATGCTCAGGCAAGCATTAAGAAACTGGGTAAATTACCTCATTATTGTATTCCCTCATTATCTCTGATGTCGTGTTCAGTCCAACTTCCCGAGTTGAAGCTGAGCAGCTGGAGAACATTGGAGGGGAAGAAAAAATGTTCAATTTCGTGCAAACCATTGAATAAAGCCATCGAGCTGTGTTTTTCCACAAATAAAATTTTGCTTTTGTACAGTAACATTAATCAGTCTAGCCCAGCTCCCAGCTCATCGTATTCTCCATGTAGCTAATGTTAGCTAGCTGCTGAAGCAGTCCACTGTTTAATGCCTCACCCATAATCTTTTGCCACAGATACCGCTAAATATTCTAGCCAGTGGGCCATAAGCACAGTATTTTGGTGAAGGAAAATACGGTTTGAGGTGCCAAACATCTTGAAAGACACACCAAAGCACCACACTGTTGTACAGGCTGACTCTGAAAGTTAAAGACTGATTGACAGGTGGAGATCAAGATATCATTGGTTGAAACTGGTTACACAAACACCTGCCATATTTAGTTTAACATAGTTTGCCATATATTGTTGATTAGGTGCACAAAATGACTGGGGATTTGATCTCCAAGGTTTAAGAAAGTATTTTTCATTTCTTCCTGACTAAAAACTGTAGTGGAGATAAACATCACATATAAACTATTCTAAGAATCAAGGAATCTTTTACTTGTATTAACCTTTTTTTTTTACCAACTTTATAAGTTACGGAAAAATGTTAGTAAGCAGAAATCTTGTTTGGGTTAATAAAATATAAAAATCAGTTTTCTCCTTGGTGTGCTGGATTCTTTAACTTCTGGAGCCAAATACATTTATCATCCTGATTTCATTGAGATCCTATATGACATGGGAGGCAATACATTTTCATTAGACCGGGTCTCCATATGAGACTAAATGATTGAATTATTGTAATATTTTGAGAACAGAGAGCGGAGCCACCGCACCGCTGCACTGTGTTACAAGTAGTGGCCTGAATCATATGAGCTCTACATGAAGCCAAATATGAATTCATAGATTAGAGAGGGGGAGCCCAGTGGACGGAGAGAAGCTGAATGAACTTAATCAAACTCTGCATTCGCTAATCAGCGCTGATTAATCAAATTCAATACGAGTGCTGTTATTGGTAGAATTGTAATATTGTTATTGCTGGAATGTTTAATTCCCTTTTAGCAACATAACACACCCCCATGCAGTGCAGTTGAGCCTCTGCAGTAGTGGACAGAGATGGTAAAGAACGCACAAAAACAGTTAATAATCCAAGTAACTCTGAGTTACTTTTTGACCTACGTAGGGCAGGTCACATCAGCTGTTGATGGAAGATGAGGGAGAGCTGGGGGCCTGTACTACGAAGCAGGTTCAACATACCCAGGGTATCTTTGTGTGATCTGGCTTGACTAAACCTAACAAAGGCAATCAAGGATAAGCGGTCACACAAAGCTGGTTATCAACTCGGCAGTGTGATGCCTCGGTAAGAGGGCGATCATAATCTAGACTGAAAGAAACACTCCTGCAGCTGCCACAGGACAGCTGGCAAAAGAACAACAACAACAAAAAATTCACTGACTTTGTGAATAATAATGATAATACGTTTATTCAATAGAGCATCTTTCAGGATCCTCAAAGACACTTTATCCAAGTTAAAATTATCAAAGAAAACAAACATTAAAATATTTGTAACACACAACATTAATCACACATTAAAAACAGTTCAAGGCGTAAATTAACAGTCTTCTCACTGCTTCTCCAAAACCTCTCGAGCGCTCGAGCGCTCGCAGCTGGGTGTTTTCAGGAGGCCGCCTGCTGTTTTCAGTTGGGAAAAAAAACACTTTGGACACAGAGCCTTATAATATCACTGCTCCATCATTACAGCACGAGAAGATTTGACTGTAATTTGTGTATTCAAAGGCGTATTTGTGGCATCTGAGACAGTTTTAGTCTCATTCTTTCAGCTGCACTCAGCGGTGTCGAACTGACTCGAAAGAGAAATATGTGATTTAATACATTTACTGATCATCTGTCTGTCATCTGACAAATGATCAAATGTATTAAATTATTTACATGTGAGTGTGACAGTCTCTGCTTTAATATGGACAGACTTGGAGCAAATTAAAGGTAAATATAAAAAAATAATAATTCAAAGTGGTCAAAGGGCTTACTTTCATATCTTTTTAAGTGCAACAAGGACACAGCTTTAGGTCTTCGCTGAGTCACTGTTGTAGGATGAAATCGATGTGTAAACGCACAATGGAAAAACAAGCACAAAGAAAAACACTTTTCCCTCCTCTGCACACTGCGCACCGAGCTCCACAGGATCTCTGTGATGGTCCAGTGCTGTTTAATAAAGTGATTTGATTGGTCAGTAGGCGGTGCTTTATCCATATTGATCTCTCTCTATTGATCGTCCCTAGGACCGGACACCCAGAGTGAAAGTTACCTTCATAACCACAAATCCTGCTTCGTACTGTAGTACAGGCCCCTGCTGGAGGTATTGTCATTACTTTGAGTTTGTTTGGCTCCTCCAGAGAGAATCACCAGTGATGGAATCTAATCTGATGGTCATGCTCAGAGGTATAGGGCCCTATCTTACACCTAGCGCAGGTTGCGCTGGTGACGCAGGTGGATTTTCTAACTCACACCTGCGCAGCTGCCATTTTTGCCACATCGGCAAGGTGGCAAATGCACTTGCACTTAGTCTGTGCGGCCATGGGCAGGAGGTCTAAAAATGAAAGCAAAATGAAGGCGTTGACAGGCACATTCGCTATCTTGTGCTCGGGGCATTGGAGTAAAAACCACTCGCTCCTTAGACCGGCTAAAACCCGGTCGAAGCCTGCACAAGATAGCACCCAGCACATTTGGCCGAGGCACACGTCTCCACAATTACAAAACACGCAGGAGTTTGAATTAGTTAAATGTTATTTGAACATATTTTCCATCAGAAATAAAGTGTTAATATTGAAGTTAATAGTGTGCCGATGTGTGTACTGTATCTTGCGCTTGGCTGAGACACACACACATCTCCAGAAGCAAAAAACACCTTTCATTAACGTTAAACAGTGTGCGCACCTGTGTGTGTGTAAAATTATTCTCGCTAATAAGGAATCAGGAATTATTATTATAATTATAAGGCCTAATAAATCTCAAGAGACCTGCAAAGTGGATCAGCCACATGGCAGCTGAAGCAGCTGGAGTGTTTGTGTCTGCATGTTTATTGGGATCCAGAGAAACAAGGATTGAACAATTATTATCTTATATCGTTATATCTGAACATGAGACCAGTCCGACCCGGGGAGAAAACGGAATGTGTTCTCCTGTCAGAGCCTGATGCTGGGTGGATAATCTGTGCGTAATTTTGCGTACGGGTTGAAGCTGCACCTCAGTCTGGCTCAGGTGGATTTTCAGTCGGATTGAGGTGAAGCCTCGCGGCCAGTTTCTCCTCCCCTGCGGCCCTGGCGCAAGCCAGCAAAGGTGGATTTGGACACATCTTGAATAAATTAAACCCATTGCTCCTCGTGCTTTCCACTTGTGATTTTAGATCAATGTAAGAAAGGGCCCGTAGATTTTGTTTACACCACATTCAACATCTGGACAGAAAACAACAACTTTTATGGGTGTTAACAGTTCACTGGATTGGCAGTTCAACTCTGGAACACGACAAGGCTGCCACAAAGGTACAAAAGTAATATAGCAATAAATGAGTAATGTAACAAATTACCTCTGATACCAAGTAATAGGCAAAGTAATGTTACTTTTTAAAGGAGTAATATGTAAAAAGTAATTTGTTACGGCCCCTTCACATGATCAGCGGTAAAAACGTTTTGCGCTGGCTATCCCATTGTTTTCCCATGGAGAGAGCGGTGGCGCCCGACTAAGCGGTACCACTACCCTCGGATCTGCCGCTTACCGCTGCGCTCAAAGTTCAAATTATTTGAACTTTGACCTCATTTGCCGCTGACCTTTCAATGTGCAACCAATAAGACAACAGCTCTATGTGACGTGCCAGAAGCGACTCACACAAGCAGAGGAGGGAGAGAAGAAGAAAGAAAAACTCATTCTCTGTGTGTCTGAGTTCCCTGAACTATATAATACCACTTTCAAAACATACCACGATCTCGGTAGGATGAGTTATGCATGGTGAAATGTCAATAGTAAGATCGGGCTATCAGGTTTGTGAATGCTATACGTATACATATATTATCTTTTTCCTCCTCATCTTCTTTCTGGTGTAACAAGTAGCGTTGGTGTTGCCTAGCAACCGTGAATACCTTGCACTTGTTGATGACGTATCCCTGAGCTCTGTGCCCTACCTGGCGGTGAGCGAAGAGCAAATTTCTTATCATGTGAAGGCCCCTTTAAACATCACCTCAGCTGACAAAAGCTAAGTGTCATTTTTCACAACTCCCTGACATTTTACATATGCCAACAATTAATCGAGAAAATAATTGTCACTTATTGATGATGGTGAAAACGATCATCCTAAAAAGAAACCAAATAAACTCTGTGGCCATTAACACTTATCCCGCTCTTGTTATCCGCACTAATACAGTAATTGTGGCAACAGAAGGTCTTAAATGAGTCTTGCAGAAGCTTCGTGCTGGGACAGAAACATGTCATCTGAAGAGGCCTGAGGACGGAATTAAACCAAGCTGTGACAAATGAAATGAGCCTGGAATGAGGAAGGGATGGTGCTTCCTTCAGGCCAACACAGAGGCATCACACCACTATAATCCAGGACTTACCACAGACAAGCCGCACAAAAAAACATGGAAAATAATTTACATATGAATTCCGCATTTATCGAAGCATAAACCCGTTCTGAAGACAGTGTAATCATCAAGCTTGATGCACTACAGAAAACAGCTGCAGTTTAGTCAGCGTCAAAGTTATTCCACAAGACTAGAAGCTTCAATGGCGCAACATAACTTTGTAAACATTTTTAATCCTGACTGGCTGACTCGATTAATTCTGAGACCTGTGACCTCCATCAAACCGTCTCATTGCCACAGCAGTTTGGCTCTGCAGCTTTAACATGGAGGACGAGACATGAACACAGACTGAAAGCTGAGCCCCGATTGTTATTTTAAACTCAACGTTATTGTTATTTTTATATCTAAGGCCCCTTCAGTTTGGCCTTAAAATGATAAGCCCCGCAGACACAGCAGCCTTGA
Organism: Lutjanus campechanus; assembly: GCA_027495735.1. NCBI lineage: Eukaryota > Metazoa > Chordata > Actinopteri > Lutjaniformes > Lutjanidae > Lutjanus > Lutjanus campechanus. The sequence continues at coordinate 5,850 of JAJHUR010089770.1, forward strand.
TGCCCACACACTGCCCCGGCTCATTTCTCCATTTTCTCCTTTGTCTCTTTCCTTTACATAAGGTTGTCATACACCATCTTTTTAACATCAGTTGAAACACTGTGCACATAACCAGTGGTGGGTTAGATGTTGAGCCTGGTAAGAACTGGAAACAACTCACGGCAGAGACAGACCGCTCAGGACGAGCCTGAGAGAGGACAGAAGTGTTGATGTGATATAATCTGTATTTGATCATTAAGCCTGATGCTAATCTATGATTCTGTGGTTTACACTGCAGACTGGAGTCTCTGTTAACAGTGACAAACGGCGAGATCGGCATTACACACACTTGTCTCCTCTTCTGAAACTTCTGTATTTTCACTGTGCTGCTGTCAAGGTGCCCTATGGAAGCCCATTTTCACCAGTGTGATGAAACTTTCTGTCTTTATTTCTCATTATAAGTCATTTTAATAAGAAACTTTCTCAAAATAATAGGTTGTATCTCAGAATAATGACTTCGTGTCTCCAAATAATGACTTTACATCTCAAAATAATGACTTTGTTTTTAAAATTAATGACTTAAATTTTCTCATTGTTATTCACTGACTATTTTGAGCTAGACATTTAGCCGGACCTTTGACTGTCGTCCAGTGTCCCTGTACTTAGCCATGGCAAATTAGGAAGAAATTTAACAAAAATGAAATCATCATTAGTCTTTAAAAGTTAAATTCATTATTTCTGTGGACTTAAAATTGTTGTTTTATTCGATGGTCTTGCTGCACTGGCATTTGGCCTTTGTGCCCTCAAAAAAAAAAAAAAGCCAACTCCAAAGGCCAAATGGCCTTAACCTGAAAATGACAAAATTGCAAGCTTTTATTAAAAAAAAGATGAAGGATGTTTTAATACTTTTGTATTTGAAAGGTGTATTTTTTACGGTTGAACATTTGAGGTGAGATATGATCTGCTGAGGTTTTCTGTCGCAGCTTCACACATTTAATTTCTCATTTTATTAAGCAAATAATCATAATTTTAGACAGACTTGAGTCATAGATGGAGAAAATCAGTCCTATGATCATGCAGGTTTTTACTTATGAAAGTCTCACCAACTATGAACATTGCTGCCTTTTTTTTTTGCTTTTTTTTTGAAGATTTAACCAGTGACAATCTAATTATGAGCCTGTTCTTTTACTCTCTAAAGCTCAATGTCACCCACAACACTTCCCAAACATGAGGAGAAATGAATACTTTAAGGTCCTGCAGAGACATTGCAAAGATGCGGAGATGAGTCGCAGCTTACAGACCAAATCCTCTTGAATCCGGGAGCAGGCAGACAGAAAATGTAATGCTGGAGCTGCTTTATTAGATTCATAAGTCTAATCCAAGTGAGCAACTACACAAGATACCCTCTGGGCCCTGCCTCACAGAGCATGACTCTGTCATTCCTGTGCAGCTCAATGGGTAAAACAAAGCACTGACACTGACAGGGTTAGAGGTTCAACTCCCATGAGAGACTGCCAAGGTAAACACAGGAAGTGCTCGAGGGGAGAAGCATCCACATTGTTGCATTACTAAATAGAATGTATTCAACTGTCATAAACCGTGTCTGTCTTTCATGCCTTAATCCCTTCTCCTGGAAATGGAGCTTAGCAAAAGTTGAATCAGGAAGACATTCAATTTGTGTCTTTTATCTAATCGTGTATTTACTTGCTTCTTTCTTTTATGCTATCTGTTTGAAATCTCAAGGAGTTGTTGTGATCTATGCAAATATAGATCCAGCATTGGCCACTGAACCTCATTTGACATCAACATACACATTTGTTGAACAACTAACGTGCCGAATAATGTGATCAGAATACACACGTTTGTGCACATCTTCCAAAACTCCTGAAAGTTGCACGTGTTTTGGCACATGCACAAAAGAGTATGATTTGCACAATAACCACTTGCACGTGGCTCGCTGATCAAAACTGATGAGTCGGTTCTCAGTGAAACTGTCAAACTCTTCACATCTTCTAAACATCCTGTCATTGTTTCAGCCATCACATGCAAAATGATCCACTCAATTATCAAAATCTGTCACACGTACATGTTTATTCCATAAATATCCATCACATGAAATGTTTCTAATGTTGCTAAATTGGCAAATGACCTGCCAGGTGACAGTAATGAACTAGGAATTGCATGGAGGTTGGAGGTCACATATGACATGAAAGCTCAAAGGTGAATCTGTTTACAATACATTTAACCAGTGTGATATACCTCTTTGAAATGAGACCAACAGTTTACTCATCTATTTTCAGACCAGATCAACTGGGTCAATCCATAAGGAATAAAGGTGGGTAGTAACACTACATCCCCACATGTAACACATCGCAACACAATACAATACAAATGCGCATATTTTCTTTTCTATGCACAACTAGTATTGTGCAGTATTGATTTTTCCTAGTACACTTTCACCCGCTGCTGAAATCTGAATCTAAAAAGCTCAAAAGCAAACTTACTGACACAATAACTTGGTTTTGAAGCATGACTGAAATGTGTTGGATTTGTTACTACCTTTTATGAACATGCAATAGAGTTGTGATGTCCCACAAAACAGTTGTGACAGTTGCACTCACAGTTCTGAGAATGTTAAGACTGTTTTAAAAAAAAAAAAAGCCCAAACGATAGAGATAATCCTAATCCTTACGCCTCACCTCTTCTCCTGCTCATCACGTAATAAATAAACTACAGAGACAGATTAACAAAAGTATCATACTATGTTCTCCCACCCTCAGAAACTGCCAATCAATCAATCAATCAATCAATCAATCAATCAATCAATCAACACCAGTAACTGTACCAGTACCTAATGCAAACATCCAGCTACTGCCTTTCTTACAAATACCAGGAGGATAAATAGACCAACCACTAGTGGACACTATTATGGAGTCTGAAACAAGCAGACATGGAGTGTGTGTGTGTGTGTGTGTGTGTGTGTGTGTGTGTGTGTTGGTGGTGATAACCATCTTAATGATACCGCTCATCCTGGGTCAACAATGTTAGGTTTTGTAAAGCAAGTAACCCGAAGAGAGACAGAGACCTCAGGACAACAGATAGCAATACGGAGTTTGGCTGCCTGCCAAGGTCAACAAACTTTTTTTTTTTCTTCTCACCCCAGACAAACTCTGAAATAATGAACTTCAACACAACATGCTGCCAACAATATTGCTATGCAAGTGCTGTTTGAGTAATACAATGTCTTGGTGCTCACCTCAGACACACATCAGTCTGCTCTCTGGTGGGGAAAAGAGAAACTTGACCCCACCCCCCACCCCCCAAAAAATACATAAAATAATGACACCATCCATGATTAGATTGGTTACCTATGTGTCTTGTTTTCATCAATCTGGCATTGGGCACAATTTTTCCCAGAAATGTGTGCACACATGTATACACACCATTGAAATATGTAAACACAGACAGGACACCCCCTGGTGGCTGGCTGCAGTATATGTCATAAATCTTACCCACTCCATTTTAATAGATGGGACATTTGTCAAACTGAAACACCAATGCACATGTCAAATACATTTTTCGCAAAGATGGCTGTCATTTTAGGTAGACTACCCACATGCACCTTACAAGTAAATGTAAGAATTTTATTTTAAAATATATATATTACGTATATTATACATACGCGTGATGAATGTCTTCTACTTTGTTTTCTTTTGTGGTACAGTACGCCAGTGCACTTAGTATGCTGCCTCCACAAAGCCGAATGTAATTTAACACAAAGGTATGAGCTTGAACTTGTATTGATGGATGACAATTCTTGGGAGGCGGTGAGGTCAAATTCTTCTCTTTTGTACACTGGGGAGGCATGTCCCCTGGTCCCCACTGGCAATTGCATGTGATGTGTCAGAACGAAACAAAAGGAAAGTCAGAGCAAAAAGTGATGGGGACAAAAAGGCAAAGACAAACAAACAAAAAAAAAAACTACATTGTTAAATTATAGATTCAGTTTCTGCTTCTTCAGCACTGATTACCTCAGCCTCAGGTTAGATGACAGTTCATTAAGATGAGTGACAACTTCGGAGGCAAGACACTGACTGACTGAAGGGGGAGAAAAAAATGATTTTGCACCCTTGAGGCCCGTAGCTCTAAAGAACCAGCAACTCATTAAAGATTGAGGGCTTCACGCAACTGATTTATTTCACAGGTGAAAACAGGAAGCGTGTATCTGATCCAAAATAAGATCTACATGGCAATAGAGTTTTTTTTCCTCACATACATCTCTGTGGAATTATATTTATTTAATTAGGTGAGGAAGCACGGTTGCAGACAGGGAGCGAGTACAAGCACCCTCAGGCAAATTACCACCACATTGCATTTCTAATGCATCATGCCCGACGTCTTGTTC
>JAJHUR010089772.1:9100-25605 GCA_027495735.1 Lutjanus campechanus
TTTTTGCTTTGCATTGCCGTCAGAAAGCTTTTTCCAGTGGAAAACCACCATGATGTAAACCAAAAATCGCTCTCTCATTCAGCCAACTTCCTTTGCTAAAAACAGTAACTTTGCCTGGCTGAACACTGGAGTTGCTGTTTTTTTTGTTGTTCTTTGATTGTGCTATTGTGTGACTTTGCTGAATCCAAACTAACCCTTTGACACACCAAAATCACACAATAAGACACAGAAACTAAAAGTGTGTGATAAAATGACTGATTTTGCCAGAGGAGTTGACTTGGAGAGACTGATACCTGGCTTATACAACAATGGTTTCCTGTCAAACCATTGTCTGACAGCAAGGTAAAGTGATATTGATTTTTGTTTAGATGGGCATGTTTTGAGTGACTAAAATATGTTTCGCTGCTGCACCCATCCAGAGCAGTACATTTATTAGCTTCCGTGCTGGTGCTTCTCTCTGCTTCTCCTAACTGAAGCGTGGTAACCACCATCTACTGTAGAGAATACACTGACTGTGGATAAATTCCTCATACAACCACACTTCACATGTTGTGAACTATCCCTAAGATATTTTCAGATCATAACATTTAAAAATTCTTGTTTTTCTTCTATGCTTTTGTTCTCCTTGACTCTCCTATAACCTATTTCACATCATCTGCCTTCACTTCTCACTTTGTTGACCTTAGCGCACGAACACTCAATCACACACACAAACGCACCAACACTCATCTGAGACTTGGTGCCACTGCTCCAAGGCACAACAACAGCCACTACTCTGTTTAAGGATAAGATCAAACACGAGGCTTCAGAAAAATGTCATGAACAATTTCAGATATTTGTTAAGCAACCAAACAATTATTACTTCATGCCACCAAACAAGACAACTTAAGAAGCTGCATGTTTGAAAGGTGCTAAATGTGTCAACTTGTGGTTTCTTAAAGTAAAATGATGTGTCTTGTCATAAAAAAGTTGCCATCCCCTTCCAAACATACCTCAGGAGCCTCCCCCTCTGCTTTTGATGTGGGAAGGAAGAAAAAAGATCAGAGTCAGTAACAGCTCCTGATTACAGCAGAACGACTTCTGCAGGTAAGCTGACATGAAACAAAATCCAACCCAGCAGCACAAAAATGTAGAGGCTGCCAGTCTTCTTGCCACTATTTTTATGACATAATCACAATTAAAGGAGCAATAATTGATTTGTTAGGGTAAAAAAGAAAAGATACGTTCATAGGTTTTTATGCAACAAAGCACAGATCCTGCTGTCTGAAGGCAGTCATGTTAACTGTTATGTTCAGGACACATGAAGAGAACATTTGCACATGCTGTACTGTACTTTAAAGCTGCTGGTGTTTACTGTACCGAGTTCTGTGCTTTGTTACCGCAAGTCAAGAAGGAAAAACAATCATTATACCTAACTGGCAAAAAGAGAGCCCTAAACAATTAGGGCTAGAAAAAGAAAACGAGATAAAAGAAAAAAGATAAAAGAGAAAAAATTGGAGTCCAGTGACAGCAGAAAACGAGAGTAAACAGTTCCGTCCTTTTCAAGCTGGATCGCTCTGAAGATGGATAAAGGATTGTTCAATGATGCCCAAATTGTTTGTTTTCAGATTAATGCGAACATAAAAGACTCAACTAAATGAATTAAAAACTTCCTAATAAGTTAGTACAGTGATGGTGTGAAACATTAACTATTTGACTTTGAGGAAAAACCTTCAGAGAAAATCAGTTAGTGCACAATTTAATTTGCAAAAGCATCAATTCAATTATTTATGCCATTTAAATAATTTATACCAAATGCTGTAGTAGTTTTAAAGCTGCACTGCAGTAAATATGTGGTGTCAACAATTGATTATATGACTGTGTATAATATTTAAGGTCTCACTAGTATTCCTCAATTCTACAGAACTTTTGTAATGTCTTTCAGCTCATTGTTTCGGTTTTATGGCCCACAACTTAATTGTTGGTTCAGTCTCACTGCTCTCATTAGTTTTGGTTCCAGTCACAACAAGTGGCTATTTTCTTCAAAAAGCTCACTGTACATTACCTGCCAAGTGCCAAACATCAAACATAAAGTTACAGCAACTAGCTGGCGAGCACAGTGGAGCATTTAGCAGCTAAAGAGACAGATATTCCCCTCAGCAGTTGGGGAAACCAAAACAGAGATAAAATACCAGAGAAGATTGGACTTGGTGGATAGAAAGATGACTTGAATGATGATAATGTTGCTCTGTGTCTGCTGGACATGCAAACATAGGCAACTGTTGCTAACACGTTCACCATTCCAATTTTAAAAGGTTATGATTTGAGTTTGGTTTTACAGCTTCTGCTGCCCCCAAGCGGTGGAAAAAACAATATTACTTAAAGAAAGATTAAAGTTTAATGATACTTATACCAAGCTTGTCAACAGAGACAACAGAGAAAACAATACAAAGCCACACTCAAAAGCTAGGAATGAGGGGAATGTGATATATTTTTTAAAATATGTGGGAAATGGTGCACCTTTGCAGTGTGCCGTGAACTTCAGGGGGCATTTCCCCAGAATTAACTGCAGAGTGAGCACTCCTTGCCTTTTCTACAGGTTAAAATCATTTCATAAATCTGCTGCTCACAGCACCTTAACATTATATAGTCTCTGGCTTTTGTTTGATATCTAGTGTCAACAAAAAATGCTGTTGCATAATTCTTATCCATCGTTCACATAGTTAGCACGCATTAGTAAAATCCAGGCTTTAACTTGACTTGTTTACTATATTTATGTGAATGTTGCTGTCACCCTAAATGTCCTGCCGAACACTGTTCAAAAATATGACAGTTCAGTGAAGCATTGCTTGATAGTCTATATGAATAAAATAGGGATGGATACTGTAGTATTCATATTAAACAGCCCAATCCTTTTGACTGACAGAATTATGAGTCGGATACAGCCCTACAGAAATGCTTGGACACAAATCCCCTTATTGGAAAAGAGGAAGAGGAGCTTTCAAAGCTATTTGACCTTCTGACAAGCAGTTCTGACTGGAAATAATGACGCCTTAAGGGATGGATTATATATCAATATTTGCCTTTTGCACAGAAAAAGCTCTATAAGGTGTTTTGGGATTTTACTAAATGTTGGAAAGTTATTTTTTATTCCTTTCATGAAATGTGTGAGCAGTATTGAATTGATCATTGTAAGTCAACATCTACCCAACACACCTGGGAAAAACTGCTTGATCGCTATGAAAAGGGGATGATACCACTTTTGTGGTGCTCTAAGGAAGACTGGTTTCCTGCAATGCATCAGCCAAAGAGGCTAAACTGAAGCCAGAGAATTGTGAGATTTTTTGTGCCACTGGTTTGCACATGATTTGATGACTTGAGGTGACAGGTGATTTTTGAGCACATGTGCTGCTGCTCAACCCAAAAAAAGGTATTTGAAGGCAGTACTGGTGAAGGTTACTGTGAGCACAGAGAGAATGAAGAATGAAGAAACAGGGCTGAAGCCTTATCAGATGATTTCTCTTGTTTTCTGCCGTCAAACTAGAGGTCAGCTCACGATAACACACACACTCGCACACTTATACAGAATGTGCATATGTGTATGTCAAGGGTAGTGTGTGCATGTGCGTGTGCACGCGCGTGTGTGTGTGAGTAATGGATGATGTTACACTGGGATAGGGCTTTGGTCATTTTACCACACCAGTAAGGGAGAGATGGAGAGAAACAGCGAGAATGGACGGAGGTCATTAAGCTTCCCAGAGAACACTATCCTTTGCAAGTTTAATTTTTTTTAAATGAGTTTAGGTGTTAAATGAACCCGTGTTGGAGCTAAATTAAATTCCACAGCTATCATTAGAAAGGTTTCTATTAAAGAACCTTGTGTTGGGAAATTGGCTCCACAAGCATCGCGGCCCGATAAAGGCAGGAATATTTCTAATTTCATATGAGCTGCACTCGTTTTGACCCCAGGGGTTCAGCAAAGCCACAAAATAGCCCATTAATTGTATCTGAAAGCAGGCTGCCATAGAAAAGCAGCACAATATGTAACCTCCGATGATTTGTGTGAAAGAACATTCCCCCCTTACAAACTACGTAGCTCCACATTCCAGTTCTGTTTCAGCATGGTGCAAGGATCCTGAATTATTAACAAAACAATGTATGTCAGTCCAGAATTAATTGGCCATCTAAGCTCCTCACCACTGTTACAATTATCCATTGTTCCCTTGGCTGTAAACATAATATATCCAGCACATGAAAACTAGGAAAATATAGAATTATTTAAATATCAAACAATTCAAAAGGCAAGAAACCACACACCAATTTCACACAGTCAGATCAAAAAAGGCAAAGGATACTTTAAATATTTTAGTTTTTACCATGTACATGCAATATTTAAACATCCTATTGATTAACTCCCAACATGAGAGGCTTTGTTCTACTCAGTGTTAATTAATCCCTTTAGCCTACATTGAGCCGGGTGCAGAGCTAAGAACGCAGTTAAGAATACCTTTCATCAAACCAGGCCTGAGATTATTGCCTTCTTCATTGCCACCAAACTCACCGCTCCAGATATGCTTATGTAGTCTCACAGTGCCACAGAGATCAGTGGTCAACTAAGACAATTAACCTCATTAACATCTTCTAAAACATTCATGAGAAACACAAACTTCAAGGCAGAGCGCAGACAAACAAGGCTTATCAGTTGTTGAAAGATGCCAGTTTCCAAAAGATCCAACTAAACAACAGCAATGTTGATGCACGAGATGAAACAGTCTTTGTGTACATGTCTGCTGTCTACATTTGAATGCTTGTAAGAACAAGTATTCTGCTGAAATGGTTTGTCAAGAAAATGACAGAAAATGAAACCACAATAGATCTGACAATTGACTTGATAATCGCCACTGCTTCCAACTAGTCAAATGAAAAGTTTCCTGCATTTGTAGTGAATACCTTTGGGTTTTGGATGGTTGTTTGAATAAAAAAAGAAATTCTGCAACTTAGGCTTAGGGAAGTTATGATTTTTCACTATCTCTGATGAACATTGATTTGACTCAATGATTAACCAGGCCACATTACTCCAAAACAGACTTGGACAGAGCTCTGTTCAACAGGTTTTACAAACAATTTCTGTGTAACAGTGCCATGCCATTGCTCCAGCGGCCCATTATTTTGAAACCCCCAACAGTCCACAAGTCCCAATAGTCCCATTGGACCGAAAGCCCATTTGTCCAACAGCTCATTTATCCTGAAAACAAATGCCCATTTCTCCAAAGGCCAGTTGCTCCAAAAATACACACTCTCCCTGTAGTTCCAAAGTCTAACCCATTTAGCAACTTATGTGACAGGGGCGTGCAACTGAGATAAAAATCTCATGATTTTATTCTGACACTGGAAATTTGTCTGTGGAAGTAAAATCACTTGAAATGTTTGGTGTAAAGGCCTTTGCACAACAAGTTTGCAGTTTGTACGACTATTTTTCCAATCCATCATCCAATTTTAGATTTTCTGGGCGCTTTTTAGCCTTTACTTGATAGGACAGCTTCAGACAGACAGAAATGCGGGAGAAAGAAGGGGGAAGACATGCAAATGGTTGCTGTTGAGGAATCTTAGCCTCTGTTTATTGAGTGGGCACTCTACCAACTGAGCTACCAGAGAATGTTTTTGTGGTCCTAGCTCTCGCTTCTAGGATAGTTTCTCTGCGGTGAGTCCCCTCATGTGAGGGCCAAACTGGAGAGAAAGGTGGACCCCTCATCTGTCTGCTGTTGCTCTGTTTCTCACTCTTTCTCTTGCATTTACTCCCTTGCTTCTCTCCACTGTACAGTCCTAAAATGTCCCCACTCTTTGCCCATGTCTTGCATTTGACACTGCAGCTACCTGAATGGGGCTAAGCTGTCCTCCCTTTCCGTGTCCACACTGCGCAGTGACACAGACATCCTCTATTTTATTGTCCTGCTATAGTCATTGTCATTTGCCGGATGTGAAAAAGCACAGAAACAGAAGGACAAAAGTTTTGGAGTCTATGTGTAAATGTGATGGACACAACATGAGGCCATATTTATTTTTAATCACGTGACAACTTCTGATGAAAAGTGCACAATTGGTGTGCTAAGGTCTTAAGGCCAGAAAGATAGCCTCTTGAGGACAAACCCCTCGCCAATTCAGCACCATGGACAGGGCCAACAATCACTGAACTAACAACTGCAGGGAAAGTGTGTGTTTTTGGCGCAATGGGTGTTTGTTTACAGGATAAATGGGCTGTCAGACAAATAGTCTCTCACTCCCATGGGACATTTTTCAGACAATTGAGGTTTTGAAATAATGGGCTGTCAGAACAATGGGCAGTCCCCCTTTGTAACTACCCTTCAGAATGACACAAACAAACATTTTCTGAACTAACACCTCTATTAGCAGGACATTATATGTCAGTCAGTTTGAAACCTTTAAAGCATTTACTACAACATCACATTACTTCCTGCTTTGCCCCGATGGACAGAAATCATAATTACAAAGGCTGCGTGTCAACACTTGAACAAATGTCGGGCAAATGCTGGGCATTTGTTGAAATTACTGATGTTGGTGTTTTTCTTAGGATAACCTCTCATTTTTAAAATATTTTCTTGTGGCCTTTTGCTTTTTGGAGAGGACATGCAAAGATAGACAGGAAAGGTGGAAGAGAGAGAGGATGACATGCAGCAGAGGGCTACAGACTGAATTTGAACTCAAGCTGCTGTGATAAGAACTCAACTTTAGAACTTGGGGTGCACGCACTACCAAGATACCGTGGTAATATTGAAAAACTTAAAGATAAGCTTGTCTTTTTCTCTGAGCTCAGCCTTCAGACCAGCAATGCTTTTCCAAAGTTTCGAGATGGTAAAATGACAAGATTCACACTCAGCCATCACACAAACAGTCCATTAAAGTCAGTAAAAGTGCTAAAAACTTCCTCAAAAGATGCAAAAGGTGCTAAAAGATCCTCAAGTAAGTCAGTGAGAGCTAAGAACTACAATAAAGTATGGAAGAAGAAATCCAGGTGTTCCTGAGATATCACATTCACAAGAATAGGATGGACATGAGGTAGAGGTGTGCATCTCACTGACTGCGACTGGTTTGACATGAATCTCGATACATGTTCAACGATATGAGGCATCTTAGATATTTTTAAATAGCTAATGATTTGGTACGATACGATTCAGCAATCTGATATGATGAAATATGTTATGATCCAATGTGTGAATCTTTACATTTTGATTCTATTAATGATATATTTGCATGGTACTATTAGTTGCAAGAAGAAGAAATCAAATAACAGGAGAGACAGAGAGAAGGGAACATTACAATGGTATTAACATCTTCCTGGGAATCTCATTTATAAATGAGATACTGTAGCTTAAATGGGGCTTGTTTTGTGTAAACGGGGCATCAGGTGCTCAGTGAGACCGGATGGAGGAAGCGGTGGTTCCTTGATGCCAAAAATGAAACATATGCGTGTCCTAATGAGATGCATCAAGATGAGATGTATGTATGCTAGTGCTGCATCGATTTTTCACATCCAGCTTTTTACTGATACAGGCCATCTGCATTGATGTACTTGCATCTTAACCATTGAAGCCCAATGCATGCAAATGGATGAGTGATTCATTACATCCCTAACCTTAGGTAGCTGTGACTTTGACCTTTGACCTCCAAATTCTAATCACTTCATCCTCGAGTCCAAATGGACTCTTGTACCAAATCTGAAGGAATTCCATCCTGGTGTTATTGAGATATCACATTTACAAGAATGGGACTCATGTGAGGTCACAGTGAACTTCGACCTTCATAATCTAATCAGTTCATCTTTGAGTCCAAGTGGATATTTCTGCATAATTTCAAATTACTCCCTCCAGTCGTTCTTGAGGTATCTTGTTCACAAGGCTGGGAAGGACAACCCAAAAACATTATGCCTCTGGCCACGGCTGTAGCCAGCACAGAGGTATAACAATTGAGATCAAAACATTTAACATAAAGTTGTGGTTTAAACAACAAAATGCTGATTAGTCACAGAGCTAATTGAGTATAATTTGAGCTCGACGGATTCGCTGAAAAATTAATTAATTGATAATGAAAATAATCCTTAGTTGCAGCATGTCCATATGTCAAGCAGTGTGGTTTATGAATGTGGATGCTGTAACAAAACTAAGGCAACAGTCAAAGAAAGTTTTGTTTGGCTCTTCTTGACCACTTCCTTCTCGTTTTGACCAACCCTGCACCACAGAGTTCGACTCGTCTGACCTCCCTCTTCCTTCCTTTGGCCCCTAGGCCCCGTCCACATCGTCTAATAGAGATGTTGAGCAGAGAACACAGAGGGGAGCGAGCTAAAAGTCTCTCTGAAGAAAGAAGCAGATTATATATAGCCACTGATTAAGGCAGAGATGGGAACATGACCTACATGCATAACAACATTTTCTCTCACTTTCAACAAGCCTCCGTCCAGGACCAGGACTCTACAACTGGGAGAATCACTCTAATTATAACACCAGAGTCAGATTTCAATGCACACCTCATTAATATTTCTCTCATTATTGGGTTAATAATGTTTTTAGAGGCGTGGGAGACTTGGGAGAGCCGGTGGCGTGCCAGCGAACCTTCGCTTCCAGTGCACCTGTCACGCAGGTAGAAACGGCCGCTCTCATCCACTGTGCCTGTGTCGTGTATCAGATTATAGTTGAAACAGATAACTCCCTTTCACACACACAGCCTGTGTTCTCAAAATAGCTGCTCCCCGGGGAGACTCACGGGGGGATGAGGGGAGGACGGGGGAGAGAAAGATAAGTTAGGAAGAGAAAGATTGGGAGAGAAAGAGAGGGCTTTCTCCTTCCTCATCAATCTTTGGAATTCTGTCCCACTGATGCCAATGACTGTGTATCCGGCTGGCTCCAGCAGCGGCGAGCACCGTCAGGCAGCCGCAGGGAGCGGACCTCGCAGAGATTCAATCCAGATCCTTTTACCAGCCACCTGAGGTTGATTTAACACCCCTGTTCCTGGACAGTGAGAGCGGCTGATTATACAGCCAGTCAGTCCCTTTTCCCCCTCATCTCCCTCAGCTCCAGCCCATTACCCAGAACTGCTGCGCTGTCTGGGCTCATGCAGACACGGAGAGGACGCAGGGAGGCAGGTCATAAAGGCGAGACAAGATCAAAGACAATAACTATATATATATGTGTGTGTGTGTGTGTGTGTGTGAATCAGCATATGAACGTGTGTGTGTGTGTGTGAATCAGCATATGAACGTGTGAATGTGCTATCTGGGAATATAAATTCATGTGATCAAAACGTTGACTTGACAGCTGTCATCATCAGAATATTTCACATTGTCGCTGAATGTTTTCTGAGGTGTGTTTATATTTTTCATGTCTGATTGGCTGATAAAAATTCTCCATTTTCAGGCTTTACAAAGTCTTCATTAAGAATTAATGTGTCTGTTTGTGAATCTGTGTGTTTCTGTCAGAGGCTACATTTGGACACAAGATATGGACTCCCATTTGATGGAATGCCTTGTCTAAAGGGTTGGCTGGTTATCATTTGAAAAACTGATACCAGTACCCATAAAATAATACAGATAGGAATAGAGTACTTCATTTGATACCACTGAAGGAGTCTGGTTTGAAAAACAAAAAACAAAAAAACTGTACTCTTGGTTGTCTCCATGGTAGATAAAAATGGTTAAGTGCTCTCTACGGTGGCCCTGTGTTCAAAATTATGTGACAAAAGGCCCTCTTAGGTGTCCTTCCAATGCAGAAAAAGCAATGTACTGCCTTATAGGCTGTCCTTCCTGCTAGAAAATTAGTAGCCTTCTATATGCCCAACTAATCAATTAAAGTGTCAAAAAATGGTAAGAATTGCTGATCACGGTTTCCCAACGCCCAAAATAACATCCTAAAATTCAGTTTACTGTCATAAAGGAGTAAAGAACAGAATTCAGAATTTTGCTTTTTTTTTCTTAAAAAACAAAGAAAAGAAGTGCCTTTGATTTCAATTATTGGAACCGAAAGCTCATTTTGATCATTCTTCCATTTAATGTGTGTTGTGACATGCTTAATAGCCATACTTTCAAAACATTTTAGTTGCGCCACCTGCATCAAATACACGGCGCTCGACTTCTCAGCACCACAGATTGTATGAGTCATAGCTGCTGCGGTAGTGGGCCAATTACACGTTGCATTACACACTGGTGGTGATTAGCTGTGGAAAAAAAAACAACATACAAATAGTCTTTTTCTTCAAGATCTGTGTTGAAAAAGGATTGAAATGTTGAAATATTTGACGGGGTAAGTTTCAATACTACTTGGCTTATTTCGATACCCATAAAGGTATTGAGTACTGACATCCAGCCCTTCTTAGTGAGGAGCTATGGAGGTGTGCAGCCTCGACAGCTCACTGTGGCTGCTCCTTCTTATTTCATTATATACCTGCTATATTGAAACCTGATCTGCTGTCAAAAATAACCAAATGACCATGTCTTGTTTTGTAAATGCATTTATGATAACCTGCAATTACGGTTGGGTGATATGTTGAAATTTTCCAATCAGACACCGTCAGCCCCTCAACCGGCATTTGGAAATATATATTCCCTCCCCACCTCCTCTCATCTTCCTGAGTCTCAGCTGGGAGATGTGCACAAGCAGCGAATTCACTACATTTACATAAGCACCACACGTTCGTTACATCCAATAAACAAAATAAACTCACAAAGTGTCAAGAAATGAAACATTCTCACACCTTTTCCTTATTAAACAGAAAAATACGACCATACACCTTCTGAATTCAAGCTTCTCCCTTTTACCGAACTAGGACGAACTTAATGGGCTCGTTAACTCCTCATAAAACACACTTCATTCACACTCGACAGAAAAGCATGTAAAACTCACCAAAACCATCTTTGTTAGCCTGCCCAGTGCCCCAACAATGACCAGCTCTGGTTTGTTTGAAATAAATCTTTAATTCAAAGTGTTAGATGTTTAAAGAGTCTGACTCTACAGGCTATTTTCATGTCATTCCTCACCCAGCTCAGAGCACTTGGCTCAGGCTCAGTGGTTGTGTGCTGTGCCACTGGATGAGAGCGCGTCGCAGAGCAGCAATTTGGAGCAATTACATTAGCAAAATAAAATGACAAATACTGCCCAAAAGAATACCCCCCCCCCAGCCCCTGGCGGATTCAGCCCATGACCAATAGGAGATACATTCGTCTAATTGCCCAACCCTACCAGCCATAGTGACAAATATATTGCATTTCCTGTGACTGAAAATAACCCTAATATTTGTTTTATATAGCAGTTAGTCATTACTCATACACACACCATCATGCACACAGGAAGCCAAACTTGCAGTTTGAAAACAGTATAGATTGGGGCTCTCGATTAAATAACCAGAAAAACTCAAATAGAGTTCTAGAGAGTGGAAAGCACATACTGTAAGTGATTTTTTTCCCCCTCACTTAATGTGCTTTAGTTTTGAGACTTTTCTCCCGTGGCTTTTTATGTGCATTGACAGATGGGTTATTGATGACCTCATCACCTCAGCATATGTCCGTTCAGCAGGTGAACCAATCGACAGGCGACCAGCAGGAGGGAACACTGAGCCTCGTGAAAGGCTGCAGGCTGTTCACTTCCAGTTGTAATTATGCACAGATTAGCTGCTCTTACTGCACATTAACGAAACTGGAGGAAGTCGGGGGGCACATACTGTACTCATACCATGATTTGAGCATATTTCTATTATTACCTACTTGCTTTTGCTATGCTTGTGTGGGCTGGAGTTCTGCAGAACAAAGACTGTACTGTACCTGTTTGTGTTTGTTTTTCATTTTTACATATTTATTGTAAGTTTGTGTGAGCAGGGTTGTTTTGATGAAAGGAGGTTGTAGTGCATGGTGCTGCAAACAACCGAATACTGTGCAGATCATATTCAGATTTAGCCTCAGGGATAACATGATACAGTAATATTTTTGACTATTTTTAAGTAATTTGTACATTCCATAGTAACAAGGTAATGCAAACCAACACAAAAATTACAATTACCAACATAAACATTTGCATTTTGGAACATAAAATAGCAAACTTAAACTACTCAGTCTATTGTGTGGTAAACTTCTCAGCACCAGGCAGACTGTCTACTATATTTTAACCTACATTACAAGCAAACTCTGCTCCACCTACTGTGGGTTGCAAAATGTAGATAAATAAATTTGTTAGCGCTGGGATGATTCAATAATATATCACGACACTTGAGTGCCAATTTGTTATGTATTGTGATTCTTAAGTATTGTGATTCTACAAGTCAATTTTACAGTTTATTGCAATGTCTGTTTGCTTTGTTTAAACACTAAATCATGTGAAAAAGTTGAATTATACACCTCTAATACACCTCTAGAGTTTTTAATGCAAATAAGAAATTGATTCAGCAGTCCAAAAATCGATTCAGGGATTGTAAAAAAAAAGAAAAAAGAAAAAAAAAGAAAAGAATCACAATACTTAAGAGAATTGATTTTTTTCTCCCGTCCCTAATATTTATCCAGTGCCTTTTTATTGGGACTCACCCTCACATGTATTGCTAAACAATGCAGTTAAAATGTATATAAATGCTTCAGGACATGGTTATACTCATGAGCATGAGCAATAAGTGTTGCATACAGGGTTCTGCAGGGATACTGCTGGGAAACAACATTACTATCCTCCATTTCATAACACCAACTTGTACTTCTGTGGTTATTTTGGTGAAAGTAACACAGGTGTAATGCATTACTCTACACAGAGAGCAATACTGTAAACATATTACTGTCAAATGAGAGTAACAGACATATGTACTTTATTACATTTTGAAAGTAACTTGCTCACTGTTCAGATTTATGTTGGGCAGAACAGACCCAAGTAAATGCAGGTGTTCTTTGACTGGAGAAGTTTTGATAACACTTGATATTGGGTTATTTTGGTCAGTACCTCAAAGATATAAACTATATACCACCCTGCTTGCTAAGGAGATGGAGATGTGCAGCCTCAACTGCTGCTCCTTGCCACAGAGCCCAACAACTTTGCTAGGGGAAATGCTGATACTACTTGGATTACTTCCGTTGCTACCATAAAGGTTTCAAGTACAGATACACAGCTCTACTTGCTGAGGAGGTGGAGGTTTGCAGTCTCCACAGCTCACTGTGGCTGCTCCTTCTTTTCCCATTATATACCACCTATACTGAAAACTGAGACACTCAACAAATTCCCAAAATGACCATGTCTTGTTTTGTAAGTGCAATTTTGATAACTGACCATCATGAAAAATAGACTTTGAATCAGATAATAAAAATATACTTTCTGGTTTTAAATCAAAAAGAATATCCCGGTTGATTTTTTGTGTTGTTTAAAATCCCAAACATTTTGAATTCATGTGGTAAGCTGGGAAATGTCATCAGATTTTGTTTGGAAAAGCAAAAAAATAAACTGATTTTTGTCAAGTAAGAGCACAGAAAGTCTGAATATAGCGGCATATATTCTCTTTTGGTTTTGGATTTTAGATATTTATTCTGGTGAAGAAAATGTCAAGCAATATATTACCATTTCTAATAAGTTCAAAAACGACATGGCTTTGTAGAGAAATAATTCTGCATTTGAACATTCACAAAATGATTGTGTGAGGCTTGAACATGCATCAAATGATAGTTTTCCTGATTGCAAGAGACTGTCCTTGGTTAGTGATGAGGATCACCATTGTCGGAGCTGTAGATAGACTCTCAGTGCTGCTGCCTATTGTGCATCGGACATAATGGCTCCACACTCAAACTCATTGTTCGGGGTTCACAATTTACATAATGCTTTCACCTTGGCATTTCTATCCTTTTTCATGTGAGGTACAAAAGACCCTCTTATAATACACACACAAACACACACACAAACACTGTAGCGCAGGTGAGGTCAGGCAGCCATTTCAGTCTTTACTCTGTAGAGAAGAGGAGACTAATGTCTAGAGATCCTTGCTTGACTTTTCAGTTAGTTTCCATTTTATTATTTATAAAAAAGACAAAACTTTGACCGTTATAACCCTAAAGAATAACTGTTTTCTATACTTCATGATACTGATATTATTATGTCACCTCAGTCTGTGGTAGTGTTTGGAGAAGTACATCTGTAAAAAATGTGACGTGAATGATACCTTATTTAACTTTTGGGGAAATGTAAATCCTCATTAATAGTTAATGGTATGCATCATTGTTTGTTAACACACCATTCAACATTGGCCCCTTCTCCCCAGCTCAACAAACCAGAGAGATGATGAGAGACATAAAGTAAATTCGGAGATTGAGTGCCGACAGCGAAATAGTAGTGAATCAGGGAATTAAAATGTTACTTTCGGATTGTTTCGTGCAATTATGTTGGCAAGCACACATAAACAGGCCCACACCTCTGCACAGCACTGGATTTTGTGTGAATACGTCCAAAACAATCCTCAGTCAGCTCTGCTTGTGTGTGTCGATGTGTGCAAAACTCTTGAGTAGCTCTCACAGACAGAGAGCAGAGAGAGACTGAATTTGATGTAACCGTTATTTGCTACGTTTTCACTTAAAACTTGTGAAATATCCTGAACACAACATATGAGGATGAGAAAATATGATAATAAGAGAATAAAAGCAGAGGGCAGGATCTGTGCAGAATCAGAAATCACCAAACACTTGTGGGTCAAAAGTGATGACTGAGAGGGATAATGTGAGTCTATACATTGTTTTTGTTTTTTTGTTGTTTTTTTTTTTTAGGGAAATGCTGCATATTATTGCTTTTAAGGATAGGTACACATTATGTTTGTCATAAGTCTGTCATAAAGGTTATAATAGATTTCAGTCCTCGTGGCCCATTTAAATCCAGTGGGAGACTGGCGGACTCCGCCACTGACACCAAGGTACTATACAGAGAGATAATTACAAGATATAAATGTATTGAATGGGTCTTGAACTTTCTGTCAAACAAAACAAGCAACGTCATGACAAATACACAGAGGAGAAGACAGAGAAGGTAAAGTGACCAGAAAACTTTTTCTTTTTTTTTTTAAACGGGTCTGCATGATTCATGTTAGTCACATTTTCAGGTAAGAAAATCCGGAAATCTGGATGAATCCCCCACCATAAAAATCACATATCTGGTAGCTAATTTCTGACATAACTGCTGCATGTGTTTCTACAGTGATGTTTGAGTTGGCTGTTACATTTTGTTGTTATGTTTGGTCACGGCACACCATTCACTTTAATTACAACATGTTTGCGCATGAGCAAGGAATTAAGCTCATTTTGCAGTGAATCTGCTCCAAAATTTAATGGGTTCTTCATGGCCCATGCTACAACCTTCCACCAAGTGTTTTTTTCCGTAATCCTGCTGACAGACAAACAGCACGGAAAAATAACCACCTTGGTAAAGGTAATAATGTTTTTTAATGTACATATGAACACATGGGTCGTGCCTGATCATATTAACAGTCATTTATCCTACTGTAAGAACTAGTACATGTCTGTTACTCATTTGAATTAGTGAAACCACCAAATCTAATTTTATTCCAAACGGCAGTTTTGCATTTGCATATACAGCCTTATCTACAAAGAGAGCCGGAGAGAAAACAGATTTTTAGGAACTCATAACTATTCCTCCACTGTGCCTTCATAATAGAGCACTTCACTCAGCCAAACTTCGGGAACACTTTCAAGTTCACCCTGCCATTCATGGCGCTGAATCTCAGCGAGCTTGTGTGAAAGATTAAGAGCAGAGTGGAATCATAATAAAGGTGACAGAGGATCTCTCGTGGGACACCTCGCCTCCAGGCACACAGTAGAGAGATCTGACTTTATAATACTGTTAAATTAATTCCTCACAAGGCATTTTATATCCAATGCTTGGACCATAAATATAGTGCTTCTGGTGTGTGGTCCAATTAAGGGAAAGGAAATGCAGAAATACAGCAGAGAAAAATCAAACTGAGCCACTGTTCATCTAAAGCTAGTAAGGCATATAAATGATAAAGATCTGTTAGTTTATTGGATAGTTATGAATTGGCTGATTAAGAGGATGTATCTGGATTATTTAATGTGGCTGTATGAGACACTTATCGACAGTCAGTGCATTACCTTCAGTAGATGCCAGCCAACGGGAAACCAGCAATATAAGCCAAATATTACTATCTCCAAAATAACCAATCTCTCTCTGTGAAATCAGACATTTTACTGATGTGATCCACCACTGCCTTGATCTGTTAATTTGTTTGTGTTATTGTGTGACTTCGGTGTTAATTCTGTCTCACCAAAGTCACACAATAACATGGACAAACTAACCAAGCGAGGCAGCAGTCGACTTGCAACCACTGTGCTCTGTGAGGTAAAATTACTAGTGCTGTCAATCGATTAAAATATTTAATCGCGATTAATCTCATGAATGTCATAGTTAACTCGTGATTAATCATACATTAATCGCACATTTTTATCTCTTATAAATGTCCCTTGAATTATCATTTTAATACTCTTA
>JAJHUR010089777.1:0-13971 GCA_027495735.1 Lutjanus campechanus
TTATTTCGACATCACATGAATGCACTATGAGTGCAGTAGATGGAGGTCAACACATCCCCAGTTTGGACAGGTAGAGAGGAATACCAGTACAGAAACTAAGCAATGTACTGCTGTGGACAGGGTCAACAACAAAAGGTATTATAGCCACCTAAAAACATCATTATAAGTTTAAAATCAAATTATCAGTGTGAGTGCACTTTGTTCAGAATATTTCCTCTACTCTACTTTGCTACCAGACCCCTTTTTCAATGCAAAACCGCAAATGTAAGCAGAAAAGTATGCCAAAAAAAAAATGCGTTTTTTCTGCTTATGTAAGCAAAAAAAGACACTCTTTCCTAAGCATCCAGACTCCTCAAGGAAAAATAGAAATTTAACCTCAGAACACTGGAGTTGCTGGTCTACTGCTGTCATGATGGGTTAGTTTATTTGCTTTATAGTGTAACTTTTGTGAATCTGAACAAACCAACAACTCCTGTGTTCTGTGATGTAAAATGACTGATCTTGCCAAAGAAGTCTGGTGGCTTTGGTGTGAGTAATATTTGGCTTACATGACAGCACTTTCCCATCAGAACAAGGCTGTCTGATATCAAGGTAAAGCAGTGAAAGTGAAAATATTCTTATAGTGAACACTTAAACTGATAAGTTTTTGTTTGTGTTTTTAGGGAACCTTTTTTAAGTGGCTAAAATACTGTATGTTTATCTGCTGACCCTGTCCACAGCAGTACAGTGCTTTCCCTCCGTGCTGGTACTCCTCTCTGCTTCTCCAAAGTGGGGCCTTACCGATCTCCATCTGCTGTAGGCTATACGCTGACTATAGGCAAGTACCTCGTACAACCTCACTTCAAACAACTGAACTATCCCTTCAGTAAATT
This sequence comes from Lutjanus campechanus, assembly GCA_027495735.1. Taxonomy (NCBI): domain Eukaryota; kingdom Metazoa; phylum Chordata; class Actinopteri; order Lutjaniformes; family Lutjanidae; genus Lutjanus; species Lutjanus campechanus. The sequence goes on from JAJHUR010089777.1 coordinate 873, forward strand.
GTAAGAAGCATTTATATAGGTTTCCATTTACTACTCTCACACTGCACACTGTCAGGAGGGCTTTAAAGGCACCAAAATTATTTGAATTTCACCATCTACCCAGATCTTAATAAATAGATAATTGTGTAGCTCTCGACTTGTTGCAAAAGACTTTAATACTTGGGCGGATGAAGCTACAGCCAGAATAACTCAAAACCACTCGTCTCTAGGCTCTTTCTAAAGATAAATCTGCCAACCAGCACCTCAATAGCTCATGAACAGACCTCTTTCACAGCAGCCACTTGGACATGAAACGGTAGGATAAAAACAGGTGTTATGAATGATACTAGTTAAGGTCCTGTTACAGTCAGGTCAAACAGAGTCAGGGTGCTGCTATTGTGCATGTTGACTCAGGCTGGAATTTCCCAGGTAAAATTTCCAGCTTCCCAATTCAAAACTGTCAAAGGTGCACAACACCAAAAGTAAACAAACAAACAAAAAAAGATGCCTGACCCTGACAAACTGATGAGTTTCATTGGCAAGTGCACAAATGATTGAAGCCTCAGCACAGCAGCTTTCTTGAATAAATGACAAAGAAGAGGAAAAATTATGCACAAGGTAACCAACACCATTAGTTAGAGTTCACAAGCAGGAACTTTGAAGGAAGTTTTGAATACTGAGCTGTCTGGAGTGCAGCATAAATGTAAGGAGACCTTAACCAGTACCATTATTAACACCTGTGTTTACCCTGCTAATTCATATCAATACATGTTTTACCTGGTGAACTCAGGGTGATTAACAGGACACCATGAAATTTCCCCTACTGCCAGTCCTTTATGCTAACCTAAGCTAATCATGAGCTGGCCACAAAAACATGTCTAAACCTTCACTCACAATTTCTAAATTAATGTAATTGATACTATAAAACTACTACTATAATAATAATATATTTCCTGCAAATTTGTTGTCCTCACTTGATCGTCTAAACCGGGGGTTCTCAAAGTTTTGATGATTTGGTACCAATCTAGGAAGCCAGCATATGATTAAGGACCACACAGGAAAACCCATAAACTTGTAGTAGAAATGATTTTTGAGTCAGTCTAATAATGCCATTTACTTTCAGATATCTTGAGCTCCAAATTCACCTGTTTGCAGATAAGGCAGATCACTTCTTCTGTCCCCCGAGGTCTGACAAACTAAGAGTTGATCCATTTTTCCTGAAACTTCCTTTTCTCCTCAAACATTCAGCATTTTTTCCATGGTGACCACATTAAACTGCTACTTTGTCCAACCAAATGCCTAACAGTTAGCTAGTTTAGTTGCCATGTAACCAGTAGTTTACTACAAGTTGCCATTCCTCACCTGACAGATGCTTTGACGGGCTCAAAGTTTAGCACATCAGCTGATTATTGTTTTAAATGTAGGCTACTGAGATGGACCTATGATTAAAATACAATGTATGCAAAATGTTTCTGGGGGCCACCATCAGCCTGTGGGCTGCACTTTGTGAGCCCATAATAATAATGGTAATGATAATGATAATGATAATGATAATGATAATAATAATAATAACTTTATTTATATAGCACCTTTCATACATAACATGCAACTCAAAGTGCTTTACAGTGTGGCATTAAAAACAACAACATAGGTAAAAACAGCAGTAAAAACAGCAGTAAAAAGACATAATAGAGAATCACAAGGAAAGAGAGAATATAAATAAATAAATAAAAATAAATAATTAAAAAAAAAACTAACTAAAAGCTTGCCTGAACAAGTAGGTTTTCAATAGAGCTAAAAGAGGAGTAATGTGCTCTCTTTTCCTTGTTCTCATTAAAAGTCTACTTGGATTAGCTGAAGTTTTCCAATCAGTCTCTTTGGTAAGCCAGTAAGCAGTGCATTGCAGTAGTCCAACCTGCTTGTGATAAAGGCATGCACTAATTTCTCTGCATCCTGCTTTTCTAAAAAAAAAAAAAAAAAGTCATTACTTTGGCAACATTCCTCAGGTGAAAGAATGCTGCCTTGGTCACTTTGCCAGTGTGAGCTTCAAAGCTTAGGTCAGAGTCCAAGATGACACCAAGACTACTAACCTGAGATTTGGTTTGTTGAGCCAAGCTCCCAAGTATGTTAAATATTCTCTCTCTCTTGCATTTTGGCCCTAGAAGTAGTATTTCTGTTTTATCTTCATTCAGTTTTAAGAGATTGTAATTCATCCATTGTTTTATAGCTTCTGAAGAGGCATCAGAGAGGGAAGGGCATTCGGGTCGGAAATATACAATTGGGTATCAGCAGGGTATTAGTTATGGAAGTTTATGCTGAATTTGTCAATGGCGTGACCTAATGGGAGCATATATATGGAAAAGAGCAGGGGACCAAGACAGCTTCCTTGTGCAATACCAAAAGGTAGCTTGTGTTTCGCAGAGACATGATCACCCATGCTGACATAAAAACTCCTACCAGTTAAATAAGACCGAAACCAGTCCAAAGTGCTGCCAGAAAGACCAACCCATTTTTCAAGACGATTGATTAACATTAAATGATCAATGGTGTCAAATGCTGAGCTGAGATCCAAAAGGATGAGGACTGACACTTGATTTAAGTCAGTGGCATGTCTGAGGTCATTCACTATTTTGATTAGAGCTGTTTCTGTACTATGATTGGACCTAAAACCAGACTGAAACTTCTCAAGCATATTGTTCTCATTTAGAAAGTTGGTAAGTTGATTAAACACTGCTTTCTCCAGAACTTTACTCATAAAAGGCAAGTTAGATATTGGCCTATAATTACTGATATTGTCTCCATCAAGATTTGACTTCTTTAGTAGAGGCTTAACTTCTGCTGTCTTAAAAGCAGTGGGAAAGACGCCTGTTTCAAGTGAAGTATTAATTATCTTTAATATGAAGGGAGACAAGCTGTTCTTGAAGAGTTTGCTAGGGACTGGGTCAAGATTGCAAGTGGAAGGCGATGTGCCAGTAACAATTTTAAGAAGGTCAGTAAGTGAAACACTAGCAAAACATCTAGACTGGGGGGCAGGCATGGGGTGTGTCACAAAGTTTATCATCTGTACTACTATTGCCTATTCCTGATTGAAGCAACTCTATTTTTAAAAAAAGATAAACTCCTCACATCTCTGAGCAGAAGCCTCCACAGGGCCAGAGGGAAGCTGATGTAGAAGTCTATTGATGGTTGAGAATAGGACTCTAGAGTTTACACTATTCTCATCAATGATCTTTGAAAAATGAATCTGTCTCTGCGTGCGGACATTTTTATTATACAATGAAATTTTTTTCTCCAAGGATTTTGTGATGTATCTCTAGCTTTGTTTTTCTCCAAGTTCTTTCAGCTTTCCTGCATGACTGCTTTAATGCATGAATGTCTTTATTCTTCCAAGGCCTTGGTTTATTGTGAGAACGTTTTATAGTTTTCAAATGACTGTTGAATGCGTCTACCATTGTGTCCATGGGCTGTTTAAAAATATCTTGATTTAGGGAGTTTGCGAGCTCAGCAAATTGTAACTCAGCAGTGTTATCTAAATTTCTTCTCTTAATTATAGTTTCAGAATGATGTCTTATGGTGGTCAATGAGATATTAAAATATACACAATAATGATTAGACACATTTATATCACTCACCAATATATCAGTAACCGAGATTCCCCTGGAAATAACTAGATCCAGTGTATTACCGTGTGTCTTTTTTCTCTGTGATTGCTAAATGGATTTATGAACATTAACTGTGATGGTACAATTTTTGATGCAAATTGCAGCAATAAGACCGTAAGGGTTTTTGAAGTACCTTTAATATCCTCCATGAGCTGAACTGTTCTATTTAGGACACAGGTCACAAATCTATTTCCTACTTGAATAAGTGTTCCGTCTCCGGGTGAGGGCTGGGCAATAAATTGATATTACATCAATATCATGATAAAAGACTATCACGATATGACGTCAGTGCTGCATTACAGTAAAGTGTTTTAATGTTCTGAACGTAGTGGACTGTTCTTGGTGTTCTATGACTTACTTTTACCCACTTTGTCATAATAGCCATATTACTGATGATTATTTATCAACATCTCTTTGTGTTAACATTTTATGGAAGCACTAATGTCACAACTTCCCTATGTTGCGATAATGGTCCCTCAAAATGGTCAATTTAAGGGTATCTAATGTAATGTTTTTCCTGAGGGCAGCTGACTAATTCATGTGTAATCAACTCTGTTGTTTACATCCCAATATCTCTATAATGGCTGTGCATCCGGTTACTGACCGAACCATGAAATTGGTGTGAACACTATACAGATACGACCTTGGTGTCCTAAATCACTGTCAAAATCCATCTTGCCAAGCTCCAAGTTATCCGTTTGTGTCCACACCACAGGTGGTACGAGCCAATCATCATCCTCGGGGGGACTACTGGCAGCTACAGGCATGTTTTTAGGTGTGCCGACGATGAGACACATCCATGGAAACGACTCGTCTCGCAGCTCCTGAAGAGGTTAGCATGGATACTGCAATAGCATCAGTTATATCAGAACTGTAGAGTATTTCCTCATTGAAAGAAAAGCAAAGAATGGCAGTGAAGGCTTTTCTCGATGGAAAAAAATGTTATCACTCTTCTTCCGGGCCGGCTTCTGCTTCAGTTAGGGTGAGTTGATCTGATTGGTTGAAGCTAGTCCGTCTTAGACATGACAGACGGTTCATCCAATCACCTGCTTTTTTTTTGTTTTTGTGAAACCACCTGCCCCTTTCCAAACACTTTCTGCTTCCCATATGGTTCTGTTTAACAAACCATCTGGTGTGTCAGGTTAGGTTGTGACCAGTTCATCCAGAGATTTTCTCCAAATCCTTTCCCGAGTTGTCTTATTGCATTACATTTTAGAGTTGAGAAGAAAATTAATTGACTCACTAAAAAACAATAAAACATTAGAAAATGAAACAAAAAAACAAAAAACATTCCTTTCAGTCCTTTTAACCTCTGATTAACCTCGCAGCACCTTGGGAGGGTTCGCATAATTCCCAGGTTGGGAGCCACTGTCCTAAATGTTAGCTGCAGCCCTTGATGATCACAAAAAGATGATCATGCAGCTCTTCAAACACCTCAGTGAGACCATTACTATCTAAAAGTGCAGCCATTGCTTCTTTGATGTCTCAGTTTCTAATTTGTAGCCTTAAACTGAAGCAAAGTTTGTGGACTGCTGCATAAATAGCAAATGTGACAGTAAAAAATGGGCTGAAATAAATTTCTTTTGGTATTTTGAGTGTTTACTAATACTCATTATACCATCTCTACGGCCTGCATGCTTCTCTGCTGAAACCGCCACAGAAAATACAAATCACTAAAATGAATAGAAATCTAAAAGTGTCCAGTTGTGTGAAAGTTATTTAAATAGTGTGAATGCAGAGATAAAGCGCAGAACAAATGGTTTCAATTAATTAAAAAAAAACAAAACTGTGCCAGCAGATCAGATGGTGCAGCTGCAGTTACAGTGCTCGTACTGTATTTCTGCAGCAGTACAGTGAAGCTGAATTAATTCTCTCTACAATCACGGGGGTTTAGCCGAAAGCAATCCGAAATTATCAAGTGGATCCCACAGAAAAGCTCAGCTCTGTCTTTGAAATCCTTAAACTTTATGTATTACGTCTGGAGTTTGCCCCTTTCACACTGCCTCTCCATAATTGAAGCACATAAATAATTGTACAGACAGAAAGGGAGAATGAATAATTCTGGTTTAGATGTGAAGCCGTTTCGTCTTGTCCCCATTGCTGTTGTCATGTGAAAATGAATAAATGGATGTTTGGGGGAGCTACTAAGATGTATTGAATGTGGCAACAGCCCCCCCCCCTCTGTCTTTTCTGTGTGCTAGACGTGGTGCTGCCTCCGCTGACTGACAAGACGTGACACTGAACCAAGTTTGACTACTGATAGATTACAGGTAGCAGTTTAATGCATTAATCTCAACTGTGCTCGACAGAGCTCGACACTACCTGTTTGTTGCCTTTTTCTCTTTCTCTTCCACTTAATCTGTTGGTGGGGGGTGCGGTATCTTCAATGTTTCTGCACTGAGCCAAGCATTTGCATTTCATTAAATTTCTAAAATCCAAGTCTTGTAATCTGCTGCAAATAGTGTAACACATGCACGTTGAAATATAATAATGGAAAAATAGATGCTAGAAATTTAAGTATTGAATATGTGAGCTGGGGTGGATCAGAGAAAGATTAACAGGGTGGCCTTTTAAGCTATAATATGTAACATTTCCACATTAAAATGTCTAAAAACATTAGGCATATGTTATATATTTTGTTGAGTTGTGTACTTGCATTATCCCAAATGTCTCCAACAGTCTCAAATGCAAAAAAATCCACAGTTTATTTGAGGTAAAAGTGCGTTTCCTACTAGCCGTTGCTAGTTGCTCTAACTCCTGGGAAAACACAGGATACATCAGACATGTGAGGAAAAAAGCCAGAAAACGTGACTAAATGTGACGTGAATGAAACTTAAATGATTACCTTTTTCATGAACACGATTTCTGCCTCAGTCATGTCAGATAGACTACATCTTTTGTTAATATTGTAATGTGACAGAGACCCCTGATGGCAGAATTCACATATTGTGTATTTAAAAGGCAAAATTGTGTATATATGCTGATTTAATCGCAAAGAATCGCATATACACAATATTTGCTTGTTAAAGACCCCAAATGAATATATTTTAATTTAAAAATTATTTGTTATTGTGGCACATGAGTAGCATAGAATAAAAATATCTAAAGGTAGCATTAGAAATCAACAAATTATTTTATTTCTGAATCTTCAAACATTTTTCCAAATACACGTCTTTTTTTATTGAACCAGAACAGATCATTAAATAATAGAGCAGTGGTTTTCAAACCAGGCAGTGGTTAAACTTTATATTAATCATTAATAAATGGTAAAATGATAATTAATGAAACATAGTCAGCAGTTATTTTACTGTTAAACAATTAAATTATTATAATGTTTGCTTCCAATGCTATACTAAGTTATGTTTTTTTTATTATTAGTTTTTGTAATATAAAACCTAAAATCACAACCAGTCATTTTAATACATCAGTATTTTTTGAAAAGAGAGTTGATAAATATTGACACCAATATTTGTATTTACAGACAGTAGATTTGGATATAAACTCACACTTGCTCTCAAACTATATCACCACTGATTCTTTTTGCTCTGTGTTTAGAAAAAGAGAACAAAAAAGACAGAAACAAAAAAGGTGAGACATGATGTAAATTACACATGACATAAAAGAGGCTGTTTTTTTATTAGGGTTCATCAGAGTTCATTAGTTTTCATACGGTAATAATTCTTTTTTTAAAAAGAGGGACTCATTTAATAAGCAGCAGCCTGTAATTTAGCCTGGAACTGTATTAGCTCAACTTCTCATCACGCTGTCTAAAATTCATTATCGTAAAGCAGGACCTCCACAATAATCTGCTGTCTCAGTGGAGAAAATAAGTGTGAGATGTGGTGTATCTTGCTTCAAATAGTCTGTTCATGTAAATATTTTCACAGCATCTCAGGTTTAACCTCAAGTACTCTGCATAAGATCTAATTTATCTCAGGTACAGTGAATTCCACCTCTTTCACTGAAGGTAAAATATATTTTATTTATTTATTCATTTTTCCTGAATATTTGAACATAAAAGCTACAAACTACATTCTTGAGAAGGATTGTTAAAATGCCAGGCAAAGATAAACCTGAGTAGCTGCGTAAAGATGTTTTAACTGTGAGTGATTTATGAAATGTCAAGCATGCAACTACATTATAGTCACTTTAGGGTTACTCAGAGCCACTTTACATGACCACGAAAAACATTTATTAGTCAAGAGATAGAGCTTTTTCACTGAAGACATTTTTACATCACAGTAGAAAAACACAGCACATATTAATTTTCTCATGTCCAGTAAACCCGAGTTCCATTTAACTGCTTCACTTTCAGGGTCCTGGTGCACGCTGGCTCACTGTCTTACTCAGACACTTGAACAGAACAGAGTTAATGTTATTAGGAATACCTGTACTTTTTTTTTTTACAATGATGAGTCAAAATGCCTGCTGTGGAAAAAGCCAGTATTTTGTGCATATTATTTTTTGCCTTAAAGGTATAATTCTTATTATTTGATGTAGGATTGTATGAGGTAGTTATCCACAGTAGACGGAGGTTTGGATGTTCCCAGTTTGGAGAAGCAGCAGGAGAACCCATGTAGGAAGCTAAGGGTACGTTGCAATCTTCAGGTTTCTCTTTCAAAGTATATCAGATTTTTTGATCATCAGTTTTTTCATCCAGTGACCCCCAAATTATATGTTTACATTCAAGTGAGAAACTAATCTGTCACTTAAATTTAGTAATTGTGACAAAGGAGGAAGTGATGTTGTTATAGAGCAACAAGGAAGGTTGTAAGAAGGTTGAGGTGGATGCATGGAGCAACAACACATATTTTAGCCATCTAAATAAGAATAAATTTTAGTTTAAGTGTATGCTGTATTTTGAATATTTTCACCACCTTGTTGTCAGATGGCCTTTACTAATGGGAAACCATCATTATATGAGCCAAACATCAATCTCTCCAAAGCCACCAGACTCCTTTGGCAAAAATCTTGCAGAATCTGGCCTATTATTCTCAACCACTGAGGTCAATCAATATGTGTGCTGACTGTCAATTGTAGGTAATAAAAAATCCAATTGATCCCTTTAACCTAACCCAGAGGCCTCATTTTTTTTCTCAGCCAAGGACCTGTCTCTTATACACATCTAGATGTGTATAAGAGACAGGCATCACGTTTGGCCCATCAAATAATTAGAATTTTTTTTTTTTTTTTTTACAGTTCTACTAAGTCATGTGAAAGAATACCAGAAGAGAATGTATTAGAAAGATATTAGACCCATATTAAAAAATATTTGCACCATATCAACACAGAATACCCTTAATATATATACGTACACAAACATCAAGAGCGTGTTTCATTCTTAGAGCAAAATGCAGAACAGAAAATAGGCCTACTAAGAACAATTATAGACCTAGACTGGGACTTGAATATGACAGGTCTATAAAACTGTTGGTGGAAAGTAAATTGTTTGTGAAAATAAGTAATGAAATAAAATAATTGCAAGCTACAATGACACATTTTGTAAATATTATTTTTTAAATATCATGATAATTTAAGTAAATAAAAATGAGTGCCACGTGCCCCTTCCTTGTGTAAGGTGCTGGCTGTGCCTGCATGCAGCTGCTTCACTGTAGACTGAGAATGAGGTTTTTGGCTGTAATTTCAGCTTGAATTAGCTTTAATTGTAATTTTATGTAAGAGATTAATTTTTAATAAAATGGATAAATTGTGTTCTTCATGAATCCCTCAATATTATTAAAGCTGGTTCTGTTCTAACTGATTACCAAGCTTATTTCAAACTAAATCCAGAAACTACTTTTCCACACATCAGTCAATATGTTTACATGCAACAAGTCTTCCCACTTGCCTCTATAGCCTCTGGGCTATAGAGGCAGTGTGGGCTGTTTTTCCTGAACAATGGAGATACATGCTTTTTGCAAGACAACAGTGATAAATAGAGACAGAGAAAACCACAGTAAACATTTTTTTTAATAAAATGTTTATTATTACCTTTGTATTATTTTCTGTATACAAGAATGTGTAACAAAAGCCAAATAAGCAATCCATTTTAGTCTTTTAAAAATGGTAAGGCATGTCTGCTTATATAACCATCAACTTCAGTTCCCCCAAAACACTTCAAACAGCGTGCACTGACAGCTCCAAACATCTTAATGTGCTCCTTTAGTTATCTGATTTTGCAAATCACAACAGTACCACACTCACAGCATATGTTTTAGCAAAAAGTGCAGCAAACGATTAACATCAAAATGGAGAGAAGACCTTGCATAACACGTTTTGTTCTAAACATTCTGTGTAAAAAACAAAACAAAAACAAAACAAACTCCAATCAACCACAATTTTACTGTTTTTTTTTTTTTCAGTTTTTCAAATGCCAAAGAGAATGAACGAGACAAAGAAAAGAAAGATATGGCTCACCGACAAATTAAGTTAAGCACTGAAGCATCTCAGACAGTGATACTGTACGTCTGACCGGGGTAACGTAGCTTGTCAGGAGAATCGGAGAGAGGAATACACAAGGCAGTGGAAAATGGCAAACATTCCTCTCGTTGTAATGAGAGAAGACTCTTGTTTGTACCGATATGAGCTCTTTGGAAAAATTCAACCTACATCTGACACCATCTCTTCTTAATACACTTTCTTTACTGTGTTTCAGGAGCAGCAGTAAAGACCTGCCGCGTCCTCACTCATCCAAAACTCTTGTTGCAATTGAGGCGCCTTTGGGTGGACTGGACCTTTTGTACGGCTGCAGATTCTTTCAGAGTTTTTACACTTTGAAAACAGAGTCATTAAGCCCCAGCGAGGAGGCAGCAGCGGTGCCAGAGCTTAAACAACGCCAGTATCTGAAGCCACACGGCTAACTTCCTGCCTTATTATCGAACACATACTGCACTGATTGTTCCGCCTCACTACCGACCCCGACTCCGAAATATCTGCTGCCTCCACAAAGTTTTTTAATACTTGAAAACTGAATTCATGTGTTTGACTGCAGCGATATAAAACAGACTAACTTCTAATCTTCTCTCTTCCTGTTGTATATTTATTTCATTTACCAATTATAGAATCACCAAAGCACAAAGATCATTGAATGAATAGCTGTGTTACTGCCTGGCTGAATCTAGTCTCGGAGAACAATATGACACTACACTTAACGTTAAAATAAAAGTGCTGACAAAACATCTATTTGTGTTTTAATCCTACAAGTCGGAACGTTCTGCATTGAGTGGAGATATATTCTCTGAGAAATGTAAATGTCTGAAGCTTGAAATTGAAATATCAAGGCCCCCATGTAGCAGACCATGATTTTTACATGAAGCTGCCTTCATTGCAATTATCTGCTATTCAGGACTGCACTCCTGGGTGGGGAAATCCTAACAGATCTGTAAAACTGTTGCTGCACACTCGGCCTGACAGCTAGTTACTTAAATAGTATTTTATTCAATATTCATCATGTTATAAATAGTTACTGCTAACTACTTCCCATCTGTCTCATCTGTCTGACTCACTGAAACTCCACCAGTTGGTGCTTTTGCTAATGAAGGGAGCACAGTTTGTTTTCACCTCTGTCAAAAACAGTTGGGTGGTGGGCTCTATATGTAGACACTATGATCTGGCAGAGGACACATGAGCAAAATATCCAAGAAAAAGAGTGATTAATGAGTGTAGCCCATGTAATTTCTGGATCAATGGCTGTGTAAACACTATTAGGGATTTTGAGTGTTGACTAAACTGTTAGCAACCCCTGTTTCTATCTCATACAGGCTTTGACCTCAAATGGACCAACAGTGCATTCTGCGGTGGTGAAGCCTGATATTTGCAGGTACTTTTTTGGCCAATCAGAATGGATCAAGAACTTTAAAAATGCTCATTTCATTCTAACCAACCATCTTCTTTCTTATAATGACTGAAAGAGCACCAGTTGACCATGGAGATGAAAATGGCCTCCCATGGATGCCATGTGTACATGGTCTGCAAAGCTCCATCTACACCCTTCAGCTCGTTCCAGCCCTTAAATTATGACATCAACCTGGGGGTGCGAAGTGAGGAGGTCCCCGACTCTGAGTGAGTTCCAGTTTTCTTTGTTCCCCTCTATTTTGTTCTAGGACTCTTAGCTACCTGGACTGGACTGTGTGTCAATTGGATAATTATTTTATTATTTAAATTCTGCTGACCTGCTGTCGTCTAGCTGTCGTCTACTCTACGTCTAATGTAGTGTAAATTTTAAATAAAATATGACCTAATACACATTTCCATCCACTAATGCCATGCGAATATTAGATGTCATTTAAAACCATGGTACTCAAACCTTGAATAATAGAAAATGTGATGGAAATCTGGCATTTATGTTTATTATTTATGTTTCATGTATTAATTTGAGTAAAGTCGGTCTGCTCAATGCTCCGCACTGATTTGATATTTTCATCTGCGACCATTTTTTGTCACCACAGTGGAGTGGAAACTGTAGTGGATGTTAGACTAAATCATGATGTACATGAGGCATGTGACTTTGTTTCCATTTTGATGCACCAATCAACGTTTTTTCAGTTCTGATTCTGATACCTGAATTCGGAATGAATTTTCTTGATTATAGGCTGAAACTGAATTTCAGTTTATTGGTGAAAAGTGTCGGTTGATGTTGATGGACTGTTTGCATTCACATCCAATCAGTTTTCACCAGCTGGAAAGCGTCTAGCTTGTGTAATGTAACTTGCGTAAAGGTGTCCCCCAATCATTGTGTGGCACTGTAGGATTCTGGTTTGTGACATTCACATGTGCTGCAGATAGTGTTGAGAGATGGCCCTTATGTCCCATGATGCTTTGATGAGTTTGCTACAGTGATGTATTTTTGTAGGCCAGCCTGAAGGTTAGCATTACTCTGGTTCCTTCCACAACAAGTCAATGGGATTTTTCCACTGGATTTTGGATCAGCGCAGAAAATAAGTTCTGTGGCTAAGAAACGTTTCCGATACGTAAATGTTTCATTCAGCAAGATAAATTTCACAAATGAACACCACTTTTGTTATTTCTGAAGCAAAAATGTAATCACAGAAGTAAAAAGCTAACGTAAATGAACCACACCATGATCACATGACTTGAACGTTACCACGACTAAGTGACTAGGGGCATGTTCAATCTGAAATCTGCAACGTTTTGCAACGGTTTCTGAACTGAACATTTTTCTCAAAAATGGTTTGCCATGGTGTGCAACAAGCTTTTAAGGTTCTCTTGTTTGGTGAGTGTGTCAGAGGCGTTACCCAATCAGCAGCAATTTGTATATGAACACATCTGTTTCAAAAAGGCAGTGCAGTGCACTTGCATACACAACAGGGTGTTAAACGCACAAACCTTTCTGTTTACATAAACGTTTTGCTAGATTTTAATGTCCAGCATCCACTGTAGTCTCAGTTAGTTACTTGTTAGCAACTGCCTTTCTTAAGGAATGTAAAAGCTTCAAAATT
>JAJHUR010089778.1:9400-35640 GCA_027495735.1 Lutjanus campechanus
TTTTTTTTTTTTTTTAGCATTTCTCAAAATTCAGATAAAATAATTCAACAAAAGATTTCCAGTATATGTGGTCTGTTGTGCATGCAGTGAATGTAGAGATTAGCCTGGACTGACTTTAGATTCCCAGCCTGAATTATTACCCCAGTCTGCCCCTGAGAGTAGCTACTTTTTGTTTTTATTGGTTGTTACCTCTTATAAAATACTGAACCGTTTTTAATTAAATCTGTTGGAAGGTTCAGCCAAGAAATGGGTTTTTGGAAGTGTTGCCATATTGTGACCATGTGGCTTTTCTTCTAAAAATAAAACAAAACAAAAGTGACTTCAGTTCAATTTTCAGCAGTATTTTGGAGCAGATTTCTGCAGATGTTGGTGAAGACATGTTTGAGTGTGCAGAGCCCTGAAGCCCTGTCCCTGCTGCTGCACAGACCACTATTTATGGTTTATGTTTATTCAAAGCCTACTGAACGTGTCCAAAATGCACCAAATCCAACACAGGACATCCTCGGGCCTTCGGTGAGGGACATACAAACGCACAGAGATTCCTCTCTTTATATTTAGATATAAATGATACTGTACTGTATATTATTACATTTATTAGCGTGAGCCATTGACATTAATAAGAGTTGGACGACACATCTCCATTTCTTCCCACAGTACAAAACTGAAGCCAAAATATGCCGGATACGAGCGCTGCCATCATTTGGAGCCAGGGTCTGAGCAGTAGTGGCCAGTCTTGGAGCTACGCTTTTGAGTTCACAGCCACAGAATCAGAACTCAGCTGTCAATCACGGCATGAAACCCTGTTTTATAGCATTAAATAACTAATTAAAACAAAACCGATGAGAACAATGAACACTTGAACCAACGTCAGCGCGACAAGAAATATCTAAAACGACAGAGACCATCTTTGGCCAATTTTATCTGACGTGTACTTTGACATTTAGGTTTGGCTCATGTCCCACCTATTAACATTTGGGAGGCAGGATTTATGTCCTGTGCTGTAGCCAGACACCAGAGGACTTTTGCTTCACTTTTAACATACATTCAGACTGAATCAGGCGCCGCAGCGTTTTGCCGCAGGAATGTGCAGCGGTGCAGCAGAGTGGGGGTGTGTAGGACGGATGTTTTTTGCGCTGAGAACCACTGTATCACAATCAGAAAAGATTGTTTTATTTTTCTAATTCCCTTTCTTTTACCACTCTCTCTGCATGCTGTCTCCTTCCCCTCTCTCTCAAACACACTGACTTCTTCATGTTGCTATTTTTCAGCATAAACTGCAGCCAGACTCAGACACTGAAGCTGAGTACACAAAATTAACCAAACAAGGACACAACTTTTAGAGAATGATCATGAACTCCACTTGGACACCACCTGTTTTCAGACATATTTCAGACTGACTGTGGAGAGAGTCTGATCGCCAGCTTGTGATTGGCCACCGGAGCGTGACATCAGGTTACATTTCTCAAAAAAGTTGACACTTTTTCAACTTTCTCTAAGGCACGCTGCTGCAGATCTCGCTGCACTCTGTTAATATCAGCTGCTGGTGATATTTCAAAGCCAAACTCTGACAGTGGAAAGAGAACTTAGGCCAAGGAGACTTTGCCTCATGTAAATCTCCCACTGCAGCCTCAGCCATTGTTCTGCTATATGAGCAGTCATGGCTGCAGTACAATAACAGAGTGCCAGCAGACCTGGAATCAGCAGACCACCAGCCTCTTAACAAAATGTGCATGAATACATGCATAAAATAAAAAAATATCCAAATGTAACAAAGTAAAAGTGATGATTTTTTCTTGGTAAGTTAGAAGTTGCCATTTGGTTTTTAGGAAAATAACTTTGCTGGATTGCCATGGAGATGGGTGAATGAGAAACAAGTTGTAAAACACTTTACATACATATATAAATATATATTGTATATAAACACTATAATAATAGATCCATTTACAACCAGTTGGTGTCATTACTAAAATAAAGCCAAAATTCTTACCCACCTTTAAATTTCGCTTCATGTTCAAGATGAGCATCTGTAACACAGATGAGTTGTAAATTCAAATAGTTCAGTTTCCATCAGGGGTCTCAAACTGGCTCAGTTTCTGGCTCTCCATGCCCCTCCCTCTGGTCTGCAACATAATGTCAAAAATGTAATATAACCCCGCCTGTTCAATGATTTTTAAAATGACATAATTTGTTTTTTGTAGTTGTTTCATACCAAGTTAAAGTATCCTTCAGTTGAACACAACACAAAGGACTGCATGTTGCAAGTGGCTGATATTCCAGAAAAGAGCACCTTGTTCAACAATATTTCTCTACCAGCAAACACAGTAGCAGAGCACATTAGCAAGTTATCAGCTGACAGTTATGATCAGTTATTATGATCAGTATTAGGTTCACTACATACTCTGTAGCATTTGACAAAGCACAGAAACAGAAACTCTCCGTTTTCATCAGGAGCATCAATCAGCCCCACCAGGATTTTTTCTTATACAAAATATGCACGCAACTTGTTCCAGGGAGAACAACACCACACTCTGTTCTGAGCCCTCAAACGAAACTTACCAGGATAAAAAGCCTCCAAATTACAAACATTTTAAAAATCTGCTTTATTTGTGAATGAAGAAGTCCAACAGCGGGGTATTCAACAAAGATAAATGAACAAAACAAAACAAAATTATAAAACAAAAGTGCACAGATCATTGATAATTTAAAAAAAAAAGTTAATAATAAAACAACACACTGAGTCGGTTCATTGTGAACTACAAGTGCAATGTTGCCGCTGGGGACTGCTGTGATTGGTGGGACTCGCAGGAAGCAACGATGGTTGGAGGTGGAAAAGTTGCAGAGTCTGGGCAAAATTACAGGGTTGCACAGAATTCACAGGGACTTGTTGAATTTGCGTTAAAAATGTTGTGATCGCAACATCCCAACTTCCTGGAGGGACTGATTAATGACCAATTCATAGTGACAGAAGAGTTGTTAAGTTTAAGAATAAAAAGTATACATGCTGCTGTTTGCATTTCTTAAAGTATGACAAAATTATGCTAGTAATGGAAACAAAAAAGTACATTTTGAGAAATACTGTGCTCTCTTGCAGTACTTGAACACTGAAGTGGCCCCGTTACCTTATGAGATGACAATACAATCAGTGACCCCATTTCTATCAATGCCCCCCGTCTGTGACCCTGTGATCTTGACTTTTGCTGCAGGTCATTCCTTCACTTCCCTGTTATACTCCCTGCTGCTCTTTTTAATAAAACACAAATGCCATGTTTGTGTCTTTTCAGCTCCATTTGTTCAAATATTCCATCTGCAAGCTTGTGTTTGACATTCTGCAACAAGATATTCATAGGAACATTACGGGCCTATGCTCACAGATATCTCATTGTTTTTCCTATTGACTACCATGCATAGAGGAAGAACTCTGTCTGTCTGTCTCACACACACACACACACACACACACACACACACACAGCCATTTACTCAGCTGATGCATAGGTGCTGAACACAAACACACAATGTCGCACACATTGTATTCCATTTGCTATTTGCCATTTTGCCGACATGCCTACACACGCAGGTAGTAAATGCATCCAGCAGCCCATTTCACTGTCAGATTGATTTGCTGCTCATTTCCATAGCAAGTTTGCACCAATATACAGGAATCATTACCCTGTGGCCCAGAATACAGTCTGACATCACTTCCTATGGGCTGCTCGTGCTCAGGTGGTGGATTTACTTGGATGTCTTCAACTTGATCTTAAAAAAAATAGATTTACTTTTTTTTTAGGGGTCCAAGCTGCATCGTTCACTGCGCTTTCTTTCATTTGTGCAGCAAAAATAAGACAAGACAAGACAAACATTTACCAAAATTGTTATTGATTATTATCTCTTATGACTTTTTCTCAGTTTTATCAAAATTTTACCCCAGACCGTTGGGCTAATTATCCTGAAAATCATCTGCAGACTGTGATTTATTTTTTGTGACATCCCTGTCTCTGCTTCCCACTTGTAAGGTTGAGTGGGCCGGGTCAGAGAGGAGACGAGGAAAGTAAGAGCATCTGGTTCATTTAGGAATCAGCCTGTCTGGGCTCCACGTTGAACTCTTTCTCCTCTTCTAAAGGCATAAAAGCCGCTATAATAACTCACCATTTCACAATACTGCTGTGCTGATCACCAGCAAAATACTTCATCATGGTTAAATTAAATTAGTGTTAGAGTCTGTGTTAAATTAGTCCAGTGGTCTAAACCAGTCATTCCCAAAGACTGGGTCACGACCCACAGGTGGGTCACAGGTAATTTATTTGGGTCCCCGTGTAAATAAAACTGTGGAAGAAATTCTGAAAATGTAAGATTTATATCTGTAATGCAACTTCTATAAAACAATTAAAATGTGCATATTGTTTTACTGATGTGAGGAAAAAAACAAGAGCCTGTTAATTCTGCCTAAATATACTTATTTTGTCTGATTTATGAAGGAGGCTGACATGTCCTACACTGTAAAAATGAAAAAGTTGAGGAAACCCAACATGTAAAGACAACAAGAGTTTTGAGCCTTATTCAAACTCTTCAGTTTTGAAAACGTTTTGCCAACTAGTGATGTTTGGTTGAGATAGTTTACTTTTCTTCTTTTGATAAACTTGAATATTTCATTTTTTTTAGAACCCACTCACCCCCAAAACTGTATTTCAAAAATTATTGAGTGAACTCGTTGAAGTCAAAGTGAATAATGGTTAATATTTTAATATAAATCACTGTGAATAATTTTAATTTAATCCAGGTTTATCTAAAGAAGAAAAGTAAATTATCTCGATGTGAATGATTATAGGTCAGGATTTTTTTTTTTTTTAGTCTGCAAAATTTAAGAGTTCACAAAGTTAATGTTCTGGGCACCACACACGTGAATCTCATAATAAACTGCATGAATGATAATGGATTATAGTCCATGTTAACTAATGGATTAATTCATGCTTTTGTTCATGTTAATTAATGCCTTAATTCATGTTTTGTTGAATGATTTTGAATTAATGCATTAAGTCATGTTTTTGGTCATGTTAACTAAAGCATTAATTCATGTTGTACTTTACGTCAACTAATAAAAGAACTAATACAAAATGAACAAAAATGCTGATGCATGATTTAAAACATGAGTCAACATGAATTAAAACATGGATTAATACAACATAAAACATGTGTTGATGTATTAGTTGACTTGAATTAAAGAATAAATTGAGGCATTAGTTAAATAATTAGTGCATTAGTTAACATGACTTAATGAATTAGTTCAGAAAAAGAAGAAAATAAATGAGTAAACTTGACCTAAAACATGAATGAATGCATTATGAACTAAAACATGAAGTAATTCATTAGTTAACATGATCTACAACATGAATTAATGCATTATTTAATTTATTTCATTCATTATTAATGAATGAATGGTTTGGTTAACATGAATGATAAAATGAATTAATGCAAAAAAAAAAAAGTAAAACATGACTTATCATGTACTAAAGCATGAGATACTACATTAGTTAACATGAAACTAATGCATGAATTAATGTATTATGTAGGTATGAATTAATGCATTAGTTAACATAAGAAACAAGAACAAGTGCATTAACATGAACTAAAACATGAAGTAATTAATTAGTTAACATGAACTAGGACATGAATTAATGCATTAGTTATTATGAACTAATGCATGAAATAGTGTATTAGTTAACATGAACTAAATCATCGATTAAAGCATTATTAATGTAAAGAAAACATGACGTATTGCATTACTTATCATGTACTAAAGCATGAAATAATGCATTAGTTAACATGATAAATGGATGAGCAAAAACATGAATTAATGCTTAGACTAGTTAACATCAACTAATGTATGAATTAATGCATTAGTTAACATGAACCCCTGCATTAAGTCATGTTTTAGTGGATTTTAACGACTGCATTAATTCTTGTTTTTGTTCATGTTAATAATGCATTAATTAGTGCCTGAGCACCGACAGGTGTGAGGACTCTGGATTTGCTTTTTTTTTTGTCAATTGTAAAAAGTTTATATTTCTGGAAGAAGAGAGGTGGTGACCACATCTCCCCAGTGTCACAGTCTATAAGTCACCTTCTCTGGGGATCCACAGGTCAAGGGTTCAAATCCCACTTGCCAACAACCACTGCATGTCTGTGTGTTATGTGTATCTTAGCAATGCTTCTTCCTTACAAGCACACAAATACTTGCAATCTGTATGGATCCCATTCATTGCTGTTTGTGTCTATATTCTTCTTACTATTTTTTAAGTCCATCACTGTATATTGTTTAAAATCTAAAAAAAAATCAGTTAACTTATCTCTTATCTCTCCACAAGTCTTCATTCCAACGGGGCCAAAATCAACACAGACATTCTGTAGATGGTCGATATCAAGTGTTCTGAATTGTGTTCACATCAGTCAAATGGTGAGTCTGCAGTGTAATTTGTAGTGTATACACAACATGTTGTATTTCATCCAGTTTTTAAGCATATTTCACATAAATATTTGACAACACGCTAAAGAAAAACAGGTCGATGTGTTTTCAGAGTTATGTCCCTAACAGTTAAATTCCTCTGAATTTTTAAAGTTTTCCCTCTGTTTTTCGGCTTGTGAGCTTCTTCCTGGCTCGGCAGCCAGTGGGCGGAGTCAGAGAGGGAGTCAGGAAAGCGTCTTCAACTGGTTCATTTAGGCCTCAGCCTGTTTTGGTGGATTCCATGTGAAAATCTTTCTCTTCTCCGAGGCTATAACTGATTGAACTCAACATTTTACAAAATCCCTATGATGCAGTGATCACCAGCAGAATATTTTATCATGCTTAAATAATAGAGATCTTTAAATTATTCACTCTCATTGACTTCAGTACAGTACTTGATTCATTTTATGTAGAACTAAGCTAATGTTTAGTGTCAGCTGATGTCGGGGACAGCTGTGTTGCCCTGATGGTCTGGTGATCTCTTAAGATGTGCCCTTAAGATCACAGGTTCAAATCCCCAAGTGAACAGTGTGGTGGTAGCAGATGGACTGAATTCCCTCCACTGCTCAGACATGTATGACATCAAGTTTTAGCAATTATCTCAAAAATGGCACATGCACACACACACACACACACACACACACCCACACACACACACACACAAAAAAAAAAAAAATCTGTCAGAATTTAAAATTTTCAAGTCATCAGCATCTGGTCTTATGATCTAAAAGTGTCTTTTTGGCAACCTACTTGGACCCTGTTAGAACCTGCTCACAGGTCTTGTTTTTTAACTCTTTCCTGTATTGCTGTTTTCACTATGAGGCAGTAGGGAACCACTGAAATGAACAGAAGGAGAAGAAGATGGTGTTATCTAGCCTGAAAACACTGGTGCTCAGCAGCAGATCCACGGGTCAGAGAACATCATGATCCTGCCACAGAGCCCGGGCACAGAGCAGGGCTGCTCACACTGCAGCCTCCAGACCTCCATAGCAGCCGGGACACAGCGAGGCTGCTCACACCGCAGCCCCTGGGACCCGCGCCGCAGCCGGGGAAGAGAGCGCTCCAGCCCCTGGGCCTCTCGGACAATGTTTCGGGTCAGGGGACGCAAACGCTTGTGAAAGTGATGTCGCACACGTAACGTGAAGTGATGAAAAGACAAAAATTAAAACGTGAAGTCTAAACTCAGCTGCAAATTGTCTTTCATAACAACACGGTTTTAATCTGAAAAGGGGATTTTTTGATGCAACCAACCAACTTTCAAGTGCTTATAAAAAAAAGAATGAATGAAGCTTGAACAAAACAGTGTTTGTGTCTGAAACTAGTAGATCTGTTCTTTCTTTTGATATATTCCACGTTAACATATTCATAGAACTGAATGTTCTGTGTGCAGTTGAAAAATCTGTGAATTTTGTCAAAAATGCTGGCACTGGCTGGCAACTTTAAAAAAAAACACTGGTGGGGAAAGAGTTAAATATTTTACAACAAATGTATACTGTAAAGGTTAACGTTGGCTACTGTGCATTATAGGTTTGAGTTGAATGCATATTTGATAAATACATTTAAAGCAGTCATGTAATTTGTACTTTTGTCTTGACCTGATTTTTATTTAGAATAATTTGAATAAATTATTAACACACTATTTTACCACCAGAATCTGTTTTACAGTCAGCAAAAGCTGGTGGTTTGAAATAACATGACCAACAATATAATCTCTGTTCAACAGCAGGAAAATATAAAATTTCAGGTGAGTTTTTACTTATTTAAAAAAGTTGTTTTTAATCATTTGACTATCAAGGGATAGAGAAACAACACAGAAAATCGTGAACTGTTTTGATATTTGTTCCCTGGCAAGAACAAATATTTCCCAGAGTTGAACATTTTGGCTCAGAACGTGGTTTGAGTGGAGAGCATGGGCATTTATTGAATGCCTCGGTTTGTGGACGGTGCAGAAAGCCTGAAATCTGGCAGTGACACTTGCAAACACCCACTGATATAATATGTTCATTTTGTGCAACGAGGCAGTAAAATATTACTAATGAACTAATCCGCCACCAGCTTGAGAGTCCAACCTCCTGTTGAAAACCACAGTCTGCTGAGACACATTAAGCACTTTCTGCATGGCTGGACTGGGCTGCACTTTGATTTTGGCCACTAAACAAAGAGCGAGAGGCAGATACTACACCAACACAGGGAGTGGGTACAATCGAATCACATGCCATATTAGCCAAGGCAGTGCTGAGGGGAGAACAGAGCAGAAGTGACAAAGCACTCTCAAGGGGAAGACGCAGGGGCACACTGAGGACAAGATGGACGATGGAGGAGGAAAAAGAGGGAGTGAGTCTTCATCGACTAAATAAATGAGAGCGCTATTATAATTGTAAACGCTCACAATTACGTAATGTACTCAGAATGTAGAAATGCACAGCATGAAGAAAGCACAAGAAAAGTGAATAATCCTAAAAACAGACAGAAAAAGAACACAAAAGATTTTATCCACCTCCATTCTTTCCTCGACTCAGGCAGGCAGTGTTCACATGTCACAAGAATCAAGTAGGTCAGACTCTCTTTCTGCTCCTTCAGGGCTGATTATGTGAGTTTGTCAGTTTCATTTTCTCTTGCAAATAATTCATTCAGCTAATGAGGTAAAACTGAGGACTTGCTGAAGACCCTTCTGATCACTGAACACTTGTTTGATGAATCGTGTGGGCGACACCAGATCTCATTCATTAAGCTGCCGGGTCAAATAATGATAACAGGCCCATGTAGAAAAGTGCTATGTAATTACAGTCCAGGAAATTTTGTATGGTTGTAAGTAGGGGTGTCACGATTCTCCTAATCCATGATTCAATTTGATTTTGGATTTAAACTTCTCCAGCACTTTTTCAGCAGTGACTTCTATTGAATTGATGCCTCTTTATGACTTACATCATCATCCATCAGCGAGAACACTGGCTATTTCTATACAGTTATTCTTAATGCCTACCATCAGGTTGGCATGCAAAGAAAATACTGGGAGAGCTGCCGATCAACACAATTTCCCTGATGAAGCTGATTGGCACACTGAAAACTCTGTGCCTGAGTACCACACTCTGCAACTGGATATTTGACTTCCTCACAACAGACAGACCCCAGACAGTTCAGATTGGAGATCTCACCTCCTCCAATCTAGTGCTCATTACTGGAGCACCCCAGGGCTGTGTGCTCACCCCCCTCCTGTTGTACACCTCAACCTGGAGATAACTCTACTGTGAAGTTTGCAGATAACACCACCATCGTCGGCCGGATTTTAAAAAAAATAAGGCTTCATATCGGGAGGAAATCAACAGTGTTGCAGAGTGGTGCACAGAAAACAACCCACTGCTTAATGTCAGCAAAACCAAGAAGCTGATTGTTGATTTCAGATAAGGACAGTGGACAGTGGAGCTGAGGTGGAGTCACAGAGAACTTGTCATGGACATGTACATCTCCACCCTGCTAAAGAAGGCTCAGAAATGGTTGTATTTCTTAAGGAAACATAAGAAGGCAAAATTCTGTAGCAATTGAAATCATCCTGACTAGAAACATCATAAACTGGCATCATGGGATGTCAGTGGCACAGGACAGGAAGACTCTACAGTGGATCATTAAAACTGAACATCATTGGTGCCCATCTACAGAGCATCAGTGATATCAGGGAGAGAAGGTGCCTGCATAGAGCCCAAAGGATACTTAATGATAACACCCACCCCGGCCACAGTCTGTTCACCCTGCTGCCATCTGACAGGAGATACACAAGTATCCACCACTGTACCACCAGACTGAAGAGCAGCTTCTTTCTTCAGACTGTGAGACTGCTTCATTCACCCTCAATACTCCTCCATGTAAAAGTTTCATTTTTATTTCTATATCTTAGCAAAGAGCAAAGTACAACTTTATCTTAATATACAGCACTGAGTTGTAAAATGATAAATAAATCTACCTTGTACCGTATCAAGGTAATTTATTTGTCACTATACAACACTGGGTTGCACAATGAAATGACAGTTGTAGTCCCTTCATGCTACACACACAAAACATATATACAGAAATTTAATACATGATAAAATAAAACAATATATACAGTTAATTTCATAAATAGATTACATTTACATTTTTTAAGTTATACAGTGGCACTGAGTGGAAAACACTCTGCTTTTTCAAGGTACTGTATCAAGGTAATATTATCATTATACAACACAGGATTGTACATTGAAAAGAAAGCTGAAGGCCAGTTATGCTCCATACATGTAACATATATACAGACAATTACATTTAGAATAGAATAAGATAAAAGCTAAATAATATATACAGTTATTTACATGTATACTAGGGTTAGGTACTCAGGTGAACTAATGCAAGTACCAAGTAGAGAGAAACATCTCCAGTCACACCTCCAACAATCCTTTTTGTACCCAGATCTAGAAAAAAAATGAATGTGTAAAGTTTTACTTGCAACAAGTGTTCTGCAGCAGCTACAACCCGTACAGTCTGTGGTGTGGTGAAGTTGAGCAAACAGTATTTGTCGGAGTTGGCAGTTCAGTGTGCCAAGATGCCACCAAAACATTGTATATTATGCATCTGATAAAAAAATAAATGTACGGAATGCAGATGGATTCTTTCACAAATGCCTCCATTCACATGATGGTTATTGAATGAAGTGCTGTATTGGTAGTAGTCACTTTAAGGATACTGGTATTAGCACTGGTATTGTAATTTTATAAACGATGCCCAGCTCTAACAGATACACATATACACCAAGGAAATAATTCTGCAGTCATCAAATGTGACTGTGTTTGTGCACGAAGCATCATAGATGAAAGACAGAGTCTTCCTACCCTCGTCCTGCTGGAGTCAAGAGAACAGTCCGGGATGTGGTGGAGCAGGTCTCTGTAAGACGTGAGGACAACGATCTACCGTTGCTTGGCCAGCCTGAGTCGTATTTCGTTCATTTCATAACTAGTGACCAGATATTGGTCAGCATGGCTCTTATCTGGCTGGGATGGTGTGGGTAGTGATCGTTTCAAGCTCCCCTGCTCTTAATCCAAAAGTTTACACACCCCTGTTAAAATGCCAGGTTCTTGTGATGTAAAAAAATTTCAGAACTTTTTTCACCATGAATGTGACCTATAACCTGTACAACCCAATTGAAAAACAAACTGAAATATTTTTCGGGGGGTAAGATGTGACATTTTCTTAGTCACATCTTACAGCAAAAGCCTCGGTCCACAGAGAGCTTCCAAAGCATCAGAGGGATCTCACTGTTAAAAGGTATCAGTCAGGAGAAGGGTACAAAAGAATTTCCAAGGCATTAGATATACCATGGAACACAGTGAAGACAGTCATCATCAAGTGGAGAAAATATGGTGCAGTGACAGTGACATTACCAAGAACTGGACGTCCCTCCAAAATTGATGAAATGACGAGAAGTGGTCAGGGAGGCTGCCAAGAGGCCTACAGCAACATTAAAGGAGCTGCAGGAATTTCTGGCAAGTACTGGCTGTGTAGTACATGTGTCAACAATCTCCCGTATTCTTCATATGTCTGGGCTATGGGGTAGGGTGGCAAGACAGAAGCCTTTTCTTACAAAGAAAAACATCCAAGCCCGGCTACATTTTGCAAAAACACATTTGAAGTCTCCCAAAAGCATGTGGGAAAATGTGTTATGGTCTGATGAAACCAAGGTTGAACTTTTTCCAAAAGGTATGTTTGGCGCAAACACATCTCTGCACATCACCAAAAGAACACCATACCCACAGTGAAGCATGGCGATGGCAGCATCATGCTTTGGGGCTGTTTTTCTTCAGCTAGAACTGGGGCCTTAGTAAAGGTGGAGGGAACTATGAACAGTTCCAAATACCAGTCAATGTTGACACAAAACCTTCAGGCTTCTGCTAGAAAGCTAAAGATGAAGAGGAACTTCATCTTTCAGCACGACAACGATCCAAAGCATACATCCAGATCAACAAAAGAATGGCTTCACCAGAAGAAGATTAAAGTTTTGGAGTGGCCCAGCCAGAGCCCAGACCTGAGTCCGATTGAAAATCTGTGGGGTGATCTGAAGAGGGCTGTGCACAGGAGATGCTATTACAATCTGACAGATTTGGAGCGTTTTTGCAAAGAAGAGTGGGCAAATATTGCCAAGTCAAGATGTGCCATGCTGAAGACTCTTACCCAAAAAGACTGAGTGCTGTAATAAAAGCAAAAGTATTAGTTTAAGGGTATGAATATTTATGCAACCAGGTTATTGTAAGGTTTTTTTTTTGTTTTTTTTTCCCCCTGAAAAGATTTCAGTTAGTTTTTCAATTGAGTTGTACAGGTTATAGGTCACATTAAAGGTGGAAAAAGTTCTGAAATTATTTATCTTGGTTTGATTTTTTTTACATCACAAAAACCTGGCATTTTAACAGGAGTGTGTAGACTTTTTATATCCACTGTATTTCTGTGATGAGATGTGTTTCAGCAACTGACATATATAAATGTCTGGCTGAAACATTTATGACAGCTTATGTGACAGCTCCCCAACAGTCAAGCCAAAACATCTAGATGGCCCCCTGGTGGCTGGCTGCAGTATAGGTCATAAACTAAATAAAATAAAGTAATAAAATACATTTTTTCCCAAAGATCCTTTCCTAAAGATTTCTGTCATTTTAGGTAGTTCTTATCATGCTGGTGTTTCTTCAAGTGCTCATTTTTCTCATCAGTTTGTTTTTAATTAGTTATTTGATGATTTCTCATCATGATTGACAGCTGACCATTGAGTTGGCTCATTGTGTGGGCGGGAACTTGATACTGTGGCTCCCACCCAAATGACATCACCAGCACACGATGGCTGCACTTTTATCTGTGATATTTTGGCTTCATTTTGTACAGTGGGAGGAAGAGGAGACGCGTCGTTCATCTTTATTTACAGTCAACTATCAACTATCAAAGCCTAAAAAAAACCCACTTTGAAACAAAAATGTGGCCACATTTTGAAGAGCAACCAGCCACAGCATCTGCATGCACCGCTGTTGCCATGGCACTTTTTGTCTGTTTGAGGAAAGTGTGACCAGACAATGTGACAAGATTTTTGTGATATGGATTTTAAATGATGGGTTCAAGACAAAAAAAGTTGGATATTTGCGGTTTAATTTTCTTCAGACTGTCGTTCATTTCATGTTACCAGTTCCTGCGGTGCACTTTAGATTCTGCTTAACTTGTGTATGTTTGTCTGTCAATAGTATGAACTACATGTCCAGACAATTTGTTTGAATCATTTGGGGATTTAAACCAACACCTCAACGCAAACCTGTTACAAGCCCCTCGGTCTGTCCCCGGGCTACTGCTGTCCTCAATGCAGCACCAGAAACCATGAAAGAGAGGGAGCAGAGTTCTGCAGGAATGATCTAATGTGAGTCAGAGGCTGAAGAAAGAAAATCCTTGTTGACATAACCTAAATGACCAGTCAGTGTGATGTCGCTGAGAGAAGGCACAGAGAGACAGTCTCATCCTGAGTGAGTGTGCTGGAACAAAGTTCCAATCAGAACGAAAGGAGGACAGCTCTGAAAGAGAAACGAAAAGAAAGAGCAGAATTGAAAAGTCTTTCCCTTCTCACCTCTCTGCTGGAGAGTTCAACTCTTAAATGAACTCTGCTTCAACAGATGTAATAAAAGTTCAGTCAGAAACATTCAAAATACAAATGTAGGAGTGTGTCAGAGCAGCTGTCCTGTGTCTGTCTGTTCTTGTTGTGACTGAAATATACATTTAAATGCCAGTGTTACCTGCAGCCTGCTGGCCAGTCGAGGATGATCTGATCTGAATGACTTCACATTCCTGCTTGAAACTCTTTATTTGTCAAGTCAAACCTAAACGACAACTGAGAGCGTCTGCTCTGATGCCTGTGAGCTAAAGATTACCACCCTGTGCCTTCACAGCATCATCACAAGTCAGTCACTACACATAGTTTTGAACTGAATTTGATGCAGCTCTCTGCTGAAAAGATGTCTTGCGTGTCTGCACTCGTTTCACAAACGCCATGAGGGGAGAGACCAGTTACACCACACTGTCATTAATATAACAACAGTCATCTCAGTCATCACTGCAGTAAGTCAGAAAACAGGCTGTTGAGCTCAGCTGAACTGTCATTCCCCAGTTACCCTGGCAACAAATCTATACATGTACAATTTTGTATTTGAACTAATCCCTGTACTTTTGCACAACTTTGTGTGCTATACAATGATTTTTCTGTGTTTTTGTCTGAAGCTCATACAGTATTTCATAATACATTCAATCAATTAAACCATTTAAAACATGTAGCTCAATTAAAATAAATGAAAAAGAGGATGTTTAATTGTGCAGACAAATATACCACATTTGTCAGAACATATCTTCTGCTGCACAAATCATAGAACATGAATTATCCCCTACAGTGAAGTCTTTTATGTCTGAAATCAAGTCATTTTCTTATAAAAACTAAAAAGTTACTACAACTGTCAGAAATGTAGTGGAGAGAAACTATGAAAAAAATATGAACTAGTATTAGTTATGTACAGTACTTGAGTTAATGTATTTAGATATTTCCCACCAGTGATGTGAGCGTCATTCGGTATCTAAGATGAAAAGCTCAGTGCAGCGTAGATTGATGGAACTCT
Organism: Lutjanus campechanus; assembly: GCA_027495735.1. Classification (NCBI taxonomy): domain Eukaryota; kingdom Metazoa; phylum Chordata; class Actinopteri; order Lutjaniformes; family Lutjanidae; genus Lutjanus; species Lutjanus campechanus. The sequence goes on from JAJHUR010089778.1 coordinate 24,545, forward strand.
TGAACTCAGACTATGTGACAGAACAGCAGCGCCCTTGATTTTGTTAAAATAAATCCATTTGAATTTAATATATGTTTTGATAACACACAATAAAGATCTGTACTTAATAACAATATCACAAAGCTGTGTGGAGCAGTCAGTCATCACACTATGACACCACGTTCACTGCTGCTGGCAGCTTTTCAGGCTGTTTGCTTTTGAGAGTGGAGAGAAAAAGAAACACAGATGTACAACACAGTGAAAAACCAACAATAGTTTCAAGGATTTTTATTCTTTACCGTAGAAACACTGTACATAAATTACTTTCTCTGAGACTAATTTTGATGTACGGATAAGTGGAATTTCTCAACCTTCAAAATAAAAAAGATAAACCCATAAAACATTGTCAACTTGTCTCAATTGTCTCTGAAGAAAGTTGGTAGCATATGATGTTAACTCTCTGTGTAAAGTTCCTGTTCTTTCCTTTCAAATGATTAAAGTTGGCTTCCCACTCTTGTAAACACACATACACACAAAGAAAACTCCTCTAAAAGAGTACAGAGACCCACAATCAATGAGAAAACATCCACATCGATTTTTGATCAATTACTGTTACTCATTAAAGTCACTGATGGCGATGCACTGTCCCTTTAAGGAGAAACGAGCAAAAACGAGGAGAGAAGCAACGATTAGTTACTACTCACAGCAACCCTGCCCCCCCAAAGCCATGACAACATGTTTCTATTGCAAGCAATACTACTACCTTTGACCGATAAAAGCACAAGGTCTATGCATTATGAGGCTGAGTCACATTTTGCAGAAGTGAAGGACTCCTGGGCTGACAGGGGACCAGTGTTTTACAGGACCGGTGAGCCCACTCGGTCCACAAAGAGTACATCCACATAGAACCATGAAGAGCCGTGGCGCCGCCGTCGCCCTACTTCCTGTTGATTGTAGTCTGAAACTGTACGATTTGATCGACCTTGTAAGAGCACAGGGGATTAGGAGGAGTGGTTTTAGAACTGACCAAACAGATCATATCATGTCAGTAACAAAGAAACAAAAATACAACTCAAAGCTTCTGGGTTGGTTTAGTCCAGATCATGGTCCATTCCGGTGGTGGTGTAGTAATAGTAGTAATAGTGGTATAGGTAATAGTATGTAAACACTTTTTTGTTCATTTTTATATCCCCTTTTTGTCTGAAGCAAATGCAAGTTTATATATAAAAACAGAACCAAAAATTCAAACAGAAAATCAGTCTTTTTTTTCTCCTTCGTACAAATTGTAGTCCTTTTTTTGTGCCTGTCTCTCTTAGAGAGAGTCCACAACAGTTCCACAACAGTCCCATTCAATGGCTTCAGCCATGGACACAATAGATCCTATAGACATGGCTCATAAAGGTCTAGAACCCAGAGCGACGGGTTACATCTGGAACCACACAGATGTGATACCTGCGACATCTGTTTGGGATCCACAAACATCTGTTCTATTGACTGCTCGGACAGTTTACAACTGTCTAAATGCTTGGCGGGCTCATCTAACTGTGATGACAGCTCTGCATCCCACTGTCTCACAGCTAGAGAGCGCTCAGGGTAGCCCCGCCTACCAGAGGGTGGGGGAGGGGCATGCGTGCAGGCTGTTTGAAGGCAGACGACAGGGCGAAAGAAAGAAAGAAAGAAAGAAAGAAAGAAAGAAAGAAAGCATAGATAGAAAAAGAAAGAAAGAAAGAAAAGGCATTGGTCAAAAGATTGAACCTTTTTACAGGCTCATAAAGACTGTTTTAAACACAACCATAGGTTCAGAATGTTTGGGTCAGTTGTGTTGAAGTGATTGTTAAATCGATAATCAAATCAGTCTATAAATCCACTCAACATCCTCAGAATAAAACAAACACGGGCTCTCTTCACTGGCTAGTTTTGACTTTTGAACAGTAAAGTCTGTGACATCCATTTTGTGTTAAAACTGATCTTGTTAGTCTCTGACAGTCACGGGGGAGAGATTGAGACGTTTGTGTTACCTCCTCCCTATCTCACTCTGGCGTAGGAACTGGATGTTGTTTGCGCTGTCGGCGAGCTCGGGGTACTGCTCTATGGACAAGACGTAGTAACCATCGTAACCCAAAACCTTCCCACTGCTCAGCAGCTGCCTTTTCTCCCCCTCCGTCCACAGCCGAACTCCTTCCTCCCCGTCTCTCACCCGCTGCTGTTCGCGGGCCCAGGCGCTCGACAGCGCCCTCTGCCGTGCGTGCTCCAGGATCCGCGCTTTCTCCTCATCCAGTGTTGTACCGTAACGTACGTGGAGTGCCAGAGCCCCGTATTGCAGCTCCACGTCAGCGAAGCGCCGAGTACGCCCGTTCATCACCGTCGTAGACTGAGACACCGTGACGTTGACGCCGTTCTCCAGGGATTTCCTGCCTGAGGTGAGCCGCAGAGCGCTGAGGTCGTTCTCAGGCAGACTGGTCTTGATGAAATAGTGCGTGTCTCGTCCCTCCACTGTGTAATGCAGGTCCTCCAGGTAGAAGGCATTGTTTAAGACTGCGGCCACTTTGATGCAGTCCTCATTGGCAATGTTGAGGGCGTTGGTCACCACGCGGCCTTGGATCACAGCGAGCATCACTCCCTTACCGATCAGAGACCTGACAGTGGCAAACCACAGCCAGGGTCTGGCGTGGTCCGAATGCCGCCGGGTGAGCTGGATTTCTGGCATTCGCTCAAATGACAGGAAGGCCCGAGACTGCCGAGTCACCTCCTGCTGGACACCTGATATAGACTGTGGATGAGAGACAGAGGACAAAATGTTTGACTTTAGGTGCTGCTTGATGCTTAAGACATCATACAAAATCACTGAATGATAATACAGATGTATGGGTTAGTTACTTCTTCTGCCCTAAATCCCATATCTCAGAGATGATTTGGCATTAAAGTCTGTATAAATTTATAATTTTTCTTCTAAAGTTGCTGAAAACATATGAAGAGACTGGGAACTATGTAGTACTGAATCGCAGAGTTAGAGTTCTGAATTTTTGGGGGCGGAGCTGAAAAAGTGGCCCACAAAACAGTGCGCAAAGTGGGGCAGTGCAGTTGTCATAGCTACTTCCTGACTGACACACTTGTCATTTTCTTGTCCTTGCTGTGTATATACTTGTGCCGTCTGTGTGCTCATGCATCTGTTGGTCTTGAGGGGATAGTTCACACAAAAAAATGAAAATTTAGTCATTATCTTATTGCCAGGTAAGGGGGTCAGGTTTATTTTGTTAGTCCACAAAACTTTGCTGAAAAAAAAAGAAAACATAAAATGCCTCCACACCACTCATCTGGTGTAATCCAAGTCTCCTAAAGTCTCGGCATGTGTGTGTAATGTGAACCTCCAGCAGTGTTTTGTGAACTAAAAGACTAAACCGGACCTTCAATCGGCATGAGGGTGAGTAGATAATGACTGAATTTTCATTTTTGGGTGAACTATCCCTTTAATGTGAGATGTGCTCAGGTGCACTGTTGGTGAATTGCTATCGTGAGGCAGTAGAAGGTGGATATGTCATTGACCAACAAAGACCTGGACTGTGCTATTTAAAGGACACATTATTTAGATAGTGAAGCATTAAGAGAGACTGTGTGCGCATTTACTCATGAGGCACAACAGCTGTAACTTCACTGATTGTTAAAATATGACAGGATCGCTCAGGGTCTGACGTCAAATAATGTCCCGTGTTCTTATATACATCCAACAGGTCTAAGTTCATACAGTGAAATTGTTTGGAGTAAAGCAGCATATAAATCCTGACTTCCATTCCAGCCTATAAAAACTGATTTCCTTTGTTTCCTCTGGAGAGTTTCTTCTGTCTGGTCGGTTTATAACTACAGTCTTTAGCTTTGCTGCTTAAATATTAACTATATTTGCTGCAGTGACATTACTGCACACATGGAAACATTTACAATGACTGAAAGCATTACCATTACATGCCAACATGTTACAGTGCTATATGCTGATGTACGGTTTCTATATAACTATGAATTAACTGTAACTAATGAATTTGGGGACTGTTTAGAATATATGCTCTTGTATTTTTATGCAGGCTCTTTTCTTGCGTTGTATTCTTATTGTAGATTATATTGATGTCTGGCTGTATCTTTGTAGGATGTATCAGTTTACTCGAAGTCTGTATTGCATGTGCACCTTTGAAATAAACCAGAAAAAAACTAGAAAGGAATCACTGCAGAACAGTACTGCACTAACAAGATGATATTTATAAACAGAAAAACAAAAACTGCATACATACACAGTATATACCGTTGAACTATGTTTGATCTCAAGCAAAACAGGAACTCAATTGCAACTTTCTTTTTGTGTCAATAGAAAAAAGAGTGTGAGATGTCTGTTTGCATGTGTGTGTGTGTGTGTGTGTGTGTGTGGGCTCAGCCTATCAACACCCCTGTAGCTTCTGAATTTCCCGGTGAGAAAGGCCATTACAGCACTCAAACTGCACAAATAAGTGCAGAACATTCACACTATAAACAACAGTGTCAGTGAGTCCAAGTCTCTCGTTTCCTTCCTCATCATCTCCTGATTCCTCTCTCTGAATTTGCCGCATCTATTTCTGTCTTCATTAAGCAGTGTTCATGTTGGTGCCTAACTTTCAGCACAGTCTCTCACTCTTTGTGCACAAGTGTGACATCCTCATAACCTGTCCACCAATCAAGTGTATAAATAGGCACAATGAGTGTGAGTAAGGAGCAGAGAGAGCAGCTTTAAGCTGAAAAAAGGCATGAATGATTGGTTTCACTGGATGACTCTTTATTGTCTTTTCTCCTCATTTCCTCACTCATTATTCTCACTCCATTTCCCCCTACAGTTTCCTCTTTCCCCTCCATTTCCTGATTGTCTTTTCTCTATGAATGTCAGGTTGTTTTTTGATTTCCTCGCCCTTTCACTTTCACACTCATTTCTCACCTTTTGTATTTCGTTTCCTTCTGAATTTTCAGGGGTTTTTTTTCTGAATGTGTCTTTTGCGCAATGATTTTTTTTCTTTTCATTCTTTACACTGTTTTTATTTAGCATGTTTAAAATTAGTTTTCCTTTCCAAAAGTGCATCTCCGTCTGTTACTGCATTACTGTGTGTGATCTTCAGTGTGTATCAAAAAAAGAAACACCATGGTGATAAATCAGCTTTTAGTAATCACTGAAATATCTGCTTTTATTTCAAAAGAATTTTATATAATATTTATGAAATATCTAGAAAAAATGTGAAGGGCTTTCAAAAGACTAGTTGTTATATTTTAGTCCTCCCCCCTTTTCCGTGTATGGAGCTAACAAATTCCTCCTGAGCTTCCCACTGCTGTGACTTAATTGCAACTGAAAGAATTAAAATATAATCAAAGTAAGTCATTTTAAATCCAGTGATGTCACAACATGTAACAACAAAATACCTGCTGTCACATCACAACACTGCCAGAAGGTTTGAGCGGCGTGGAATAATTTCCTGCTCAATGTGGATTTGCACATTAATGATGCTGACAGAGTCGTCTGCGGGCTGCTAATACAACAGGGGGTTGCTGTTGTCGCTCTTAAGATTCATTCAACATTTCTATCTTAGGATACATACGGGCAGGTCATCCCACAGCTGGCTCTTTTTCATCTCCAGTGACGGCTGCGTCAGGTCAAACTTGGGAATGGGGAATCCTGGGATTGCGTTGTGGAGATGGAAGCCAAACGTGACCAACCAGATATTGACATCTGCAGAGAAGGAGGAGGAGAGATGGATGTGGAGAGGAGACAGAGAGAAGAAGAGAAGAGTGAGCATGTCGCTTTGATGATTAGCTCTCAACAGAGGCACCAGCTGAACAAAGTGTGATAAGAAATACAGAGGCTTTATATATTTATTATAATAATTCTGGACAAACCTTAATAAAGATTAAAAGCTTCACAAGCTTTCCACCTGACAGATGGACCATACAACCTAAATTTTTTATCAGCACTGTGTGTAATGTGGGATAGTCTACATTTTTAAGAATTCATAGAACCATCCACTATCACTATCAAGAATGATGAAAAAAACATGTTTCTTTCATGACTTACCTAACTTTTAAAAATGCTACATACATACAAATATGCAAAAACATGCTTTTAGTTCAGACTATAACCCAATTTTATAATTACTGTATTTATGTTAAAGAAAAATATTCATCCTGGTGAATAGAAGGAGACCCAGCATGGTACTGTGTGGGACACCTATACTTTAACTTTAAGAGCATGTTGTTTGGAACCATTGAAAACTCTTGTTTCAGTTTCCCTGATGGACCACCTGGATGTAAAAAGTGCTTTAATGCTGTGAATATGTCTCTTGTTACCTGTAACGTATTCTTTGACCTGATGAATCTTGCTGATGGGGTTGTTGCCTCGGAACATGTAGAGGTTGAAGGGCTGGGGGTCTTTGCCAACGCGTGTCCATGTGCTGATGTCAGGAGTGGTCCACCTTCAGAACAAACACACTCTGGTCAGACGGGACACTGGCAAAGCTGGAACAGGGTGCTGTTAAACAGAATCCCCCCTTGTGCTTGGATTGAAAACAGTGACAGACGGCCTACCTCCCAGCGGGGATGTCGTAGTCTCGGTCTCCGAAGTGTAGCAGTCGTGTCAGAGGATCATACAGGCCTCCATGGAAACCAATTACCAGCACAAAGTCAGGGTTGGAATCAAAGTACACCTCGCCATATGCTGTGTACTGCACCTACACACACACAAACAGAGATTTTTGATCTGATATGGCGATACAAAACCACTTCAGTGATAAAATTTGGACAAATACATGAAGAAAACTGATATGTACCTGTTTAAGCAACAGTCCATTGTTACTGAAGACAGCCAGTGGGGTCCCTGTGTTGTCGCATGCAATATAAAACTCCTCTCCACTGCTGATCTCCATAGCAAACACATGGCCCTGTGCAACAAGAAACATTACACACATTGTGAATATGACAACAATAATGAAGATGAGATTTCTTATAACTGTTGTATTCTATTATCTACATGTGCTGACAGACTAATGATATTACTATTATTTTTTAATTATTGTGGGTTTTGCTGCTGCTGATTCACTATCTATATTCATCACAATAAAACAAGTTCATCTCCTGCAGGCTTTCTGACCTGTGAAGCATTTAAAGGAGCAGAAGAGTTTTGCAACAATATTTTTAAGTGATGAAGTGGAGCTGCTACAGAGGAAAGCGTCCCCTCCTCTCTAATTGAGATGCTGTACATTCACCATGTTTCCCCTGTAGTCACTGGAGGGAAACCTGCTCCACATAGACTATCATAAATCAAAAGTTGAGAGTGAAAACCAAAAGTGACTCATAAATAGCAGTCAGCGAGCGCGCTGTCCAGAGAAAGGCTCCGTATTCAGTGTTTTGCCTGCCTCTAGCCGGAGTTTGGAAAAGAAATCACATTATTTTTCCTTCTTTTTCTCGTCAGATTTTGACCAAATACAACATGTTCACGATAAAACGACCATATTCAGAATGACTTTTTCAGTGTGGCTACCTGCAGATCGTAGTAAAAGGATGTGATCTCTGAGCTGGAGTGGTTATAGACGTGAGTGATCCTGGTGGGGTAGTTCAGGTCAGCGTAGAAGAACTGCAGGTGTTGGCCCAGACTGTTTCTAGACGCCACACGTCGACCCAGACCATCATAACGGTACTGTATGGTCCAGCTGGCCGCTTTACTGTAGACACGAACTAGAAGACCTGAATCACAGATAACAGACAGAAAGAAGGACAGGAGGCTAGATGTTAAGGCTACCATAAGTAGAATTTCAAAATCACAGACTTTGGTGGTTCCCTGTGGTATAAATGAAAAAAATATTAATTAACAAAAACATAGGCCAACAGGAATTTGATGGTAGTGTTTAATTAATGTCATATTAAGTGAAGTCAAACTGGGGTTAAGGCTCTGTCACACCAGCAAACATTTACAGCAAAGTTGATTCATTTCTTTGGAATCCCCACAATCACAGGGGAGAAGTAAAGCTGTGTTCCACACAACTTGGAAGTCAAAAGCTTCCGACCTCGGACGTGAAAAAGCACCATGGAACACCACTGAAAGTTAGAGTTCCCACCTGTAAATCCAGCTGCCCCGACTTCATGATGAAGCAGTTGTCTGATAAAATTGGCAGCACCCATGGAAGCACGACTGTAAACTTAAACTGTAAACCATAGACTAAAAGGCAACGTAAAGTATACTCACCTTTATTTCATTAAAATAATACATACTATCATACAGTAAAAACTGTTCTGCATGTAAATTGATGTCACAGGAAGTTAACAATCTGTGAAAGACATTCTCTCTGCGCAAAAGTTACTCTGTGCCAAAATGACAAGAAAAATGTAACATAATTTTGTCACTCATTTTCATTGAAATGGCTGTCTTTTTAATTAACACCAAGTGCACTAGTTCTTCTCCTGAGGCAGAAGTTTAAAAAAACATCAGCCATGTTTTCTTTTAAAGATTTGTGTCATGCACGTGGAACGCGTAGAGGTTGGAAGTTGAAAGCTTCAGCAAGGAAATTCAGATTTTTGACTTTGACTTCAACACGGTGTAAATCCAGGCAAGTCTTTTGTGTTCAACTTTGGTGAACTTTGACACGAGTTTGCACTGTTGACCAATAAAAAGCTGCCTTGACAGTCCTGACCTTTTGAGGAAACAGAGAGCAAGAAAGGAGCTCACTGTAGCTTATTTAGCTGTGCTGCACCATCCACTTTTATTTACACTGTTCCACATCAGAGCACTGGTTTGTAGACAGCTATGAGACAGGAGTCAGTGATACAGGTGATTGTTGGACCACCGAAATACTAAGTACAAAACACTAATTCCCACCTTTGGAGTTGTATTCAAATATCTCGGCTCCTCTCTGTCTCAGGAACCCGTCTTCATCCAGCCGGTACTGAACGTCTCCCAGACGAGTGATTCTGTCCCTCAGATCGTAGCGTAGAGGGGTTAACCGCCCGCTGTTCCCAGGGTTCAGCAGATGCAGGTTACCATTCAGGTCATAATTATACCTGTAAGGCCAGAAAATTGCATTATCAATATACTGCATCATCAAGTGCACCACAGTGTCTCTTTTCAGGTTAATGTCATGATCCTACCTCCACATCATCTTCTCGTTCAGAGAGACCGTCTGCAGTTGTCCATCAACATCATACTCGTAACCATATTTGGTTGTGTTGGCAAACGGTCCGATCTTGATCTCCCGCTTGGTGACTCTGCCCATGTTGTCGTACTGAATGGTGATCCAGTACATCAGAGACCTGAAGATCTCGTACTGGATCTCCTTGATGCGTCCGTGCTGGTCGAAGTGTTTGGTGTAGGTCATCACTGCTGTGGAGATAATCTGAGACAGATGGAAGGCGAGTTCAGAACATCCACGGTTTTTACTTCCTACACTGACAAACAGCCCTGCTGATCAGATGATACAGGACGGAGCAGACAAGACAGGAAATCACACACAGAGCTCAGAGGACCTGTGTTTATTAAGCATCTCAAAATCACACCTAAGAATCAAACTGAAATGGACTGAAAAGAGTAGTTTGAGAAGCTTTCTACAGTGACTCGGAGTGAGGGTTCAGGGTACGTTCTCACTGAGAAATGTTGGTCTGTGGCAACAAACCTGGTTATTTAACCACAATGAGGGAAATTAGCTCCTGCCTACCTACCCATCACCATATTATTTCACCAATTTAATAAGTGCAATAAAATGCTGATTTCAATTTGAGTTTTCTTTCTTGCATGTTTCAGGTAACACAGAAGTCACCTGGTTTCACCTGGTTCCTTTGTTTTTCTTACAGTTCTTACACATGACTAAATAAAAATTCACTTGTGCATTTTTTTAGGCTTAAATATATTTTGATGATAAATATTATTATTTTCAATATTGAGATCACAATTATTTATTAGGATTATTCATTCATTTTAGTGACAAACATACCTATTTTTATTGCACTTTCACATTTAAATAATCAGGGCACTGTGCTCATTTTGATGTTGCTAATGTAAAAATCTGTGCATCAAATAAGACTCCTTCTTACTCACAGTGCATTTCATAGAAGCAAAATATAAATACAATTGTACCAAAACCTTTTTACCTAAAATTAGATGAACAGAGCTGCTATCACCGCAGACACCCTCTCCACATTTAAGTGTAAACCTCAGACTTTCCTCAGCGACAAAGCTTACAGTTAGGACTGGCTCTCCTTCTCTCTCTTAAAGCACTCTTACGTCATCAATACTTGTTACTAACTCCACATCTGTCTCTTGCTGTAGTTTTGTGCTCTCGCCTTCTTCCACTTTCTGCAGGTACTGCTGCCTCATTATCAGTATTATTATTATCATTATTATTAGTGGTAGTAACGGTAGTGGTGCAAGTATTACATATTGCTATCACTTTTGCTACTATAATTATCATTATTATATTATTGTCAGTATTATCACCACTACTGATACCATTATTATTACTTTGAATCCTCAAGTAAAAGTTGCATTGTGCTGCTGTACATCCTCTTTCCTCCACCTCCCCTCCCACTCTCTCTTTCTGGTTCCCAGTGGATTGCCCCCACCTTTAGTAAAGAGTCTGGATCTGCTCGAGGTTTCTGCCTGTTAAAAGGAAGTTTCTCCTTGCCATAGTCACCTCTGTGCTTGCTCTTTGTGGGAACAAATGTTTTTACATATAAGAGGATGGATGGTATTCTTCTTAGCTTTCTTGCATTCATTGTACTGCAGTTTGTGCTGTTTTTATTTTTCCAGGTGGTTAGGGAGTTGTTGTTGGTTGTTAGTCAGCACAGACACAAGTCTCTACACTCTTTGCATATGATTTATTCTTGCTTAACATCACTTGCCCTGAATCCAAAATACTTCCGAAGAACAGATGATGATCTGCTGAGAAAGACGAGCTTTTCGCCTTCTGTGCAGACATGTGATTTTTGTTTTGCTGTCTGCTTCCTGTTGTATATTAGCTCCTCTAGTCTGGACTGCAGCTGCAACACCCAGGACATTTTGCACAGGCTGCTGCTGGAGGGTGAGGAAGTACTTGATTTGATGCAGAATTGAGTTTTCTATGAGCAGAGCCTGCATT
>JAJHUR010089780.1:0-18427 GCA_027495735.1 Lutjanus campechanus
AGTGGGTTCCTATATTTGGTAACTTCCGACTTCTCCCTTTTCTCACGCCACTTCCGCTCATTTCGTCTCCTCACTTTTGCCGTCTCAGCATTAATAATTCCTTGCACTGGCGACATTTTAAGCCTGCTCTTCTATCCATCCGTCAGTCTGTCTGTCTTCATGTCAAATTTGTCTCTGGCTCTGACAGACACCAGACTCCCTCATTGCTCTCTTGGTGTATTTACAAATCAGCCAATTTGCACCTTGTCTGTCCATCTGGCATCGCCCACCAATGAGTCAGCAGAGTGACAAACCTACTGACGTATTTGCCTTTTGCAGTGGTGCCAGCTTGTGAATCCATTCATCCTTATTTATCCCGACACACACTCACACAAACACACGGACAGATGCCCATCACAGCCAGAGCCATTCTGAGCGGCCTCGGGTCCATGAGGTCAGTCATTTCAGGCCACTTTAGTCAGATTTAGTCACAGTTTAGTCACATGGTGGCAACTTGCTACTTTTTGGTGATAGTTATATGCTTTAAATCAAAGTGACCTTGTAGTGCATCTTAAATCCTTTTTTTCCCAAATAAATTCATAGAGGCGTCACAATTCTCCAAATCCACAATGAGACGTTACAGATGTGTCACCCGAACACTAGTTAACATTACAGTACTCACTTTACATGGCTCTGGCAGCAAGTAACCGACCAAACATGTTTAAAATGCCAAGCTAAATTGTATAATGTGTTTTATTTTGGTGTACTCTAACTGTTATATAGTGTTAAGTTATTGTATTTGGGTGTTTAAGTGTGTTTTGATGTATTTAATTATACTTTGAACTGTTAACAGTTAATATATTGTTTGATTTCAAGTCCAAATTTGCTTGGAGATTTGCTGAAAAAAGCTTATTTTTAATTTAGTTTAGCATCATTTTGTGTTACTTTTTTAAAGTATTGGTTCAGGTGCTGTTCAGGCAGCAGGGATGTTTTAAAAATATTGTTTGAACACCTGTATTGGAAAAAAAAAGGTTCCCATGATTCCATTTGACTTTCGATTTTAAGGTTGTGATTCAATTTAATTCCTCACTGTAATTTTTTCTTTTTTTGCACAGCTATGCCATTGTTAGACTATCAAGTCTTGATGTGTAAAGATCAACAGATCTTTGGTTTTATGCCTTTCACAAGTGTCATTTACATTTTCAAATTTGTCTTTAAATAGATAGTGTGTTGGTATCAAGTGTGATGTAGCAATGGTACCTGTTTTTCTTCCGACATATACCGGAAAATGAATACTTGAAGAATTGTCAATTCTGTTCTTAATTTGGATTATTGAAATTGAAAGCTCATTTCAATTGATTTTCAATTTAATATTGAAATTGTGACACCCCTATAAATTCATCAAATATTGCACCAAAGAAAAGCATGATTCAGGAAATATTCAGTTTATCTTTTTTATATCAAGATCTTCATCTGCATCCAAGTCAACAATCTTTACACATTATATCAATATGTCACAGAAAGACATCCAAAAAACCAAAATCTCTGGCTTCCTCACAGGAAGCATTCTTTCCCTGTGGTTGTCGCAAACGACACCATATTTACAGAGAATGATGGATAAACTGGATGGATGGATGGAACAACTACCGATGAGTGGGATTATTACTTTTCTCCTGCATGTTGCTGCCTCTATTGCCAGCACTGTCTCGCTGTATTCTTTCTCTCTTATTGCTGCATGAACACTGCCCCCCTCCTCTCTCCTAACCCTTCTTCCTCTTTCTAACCCTGTTCCTTTAAATATCCCCTCCCCTCCTCTCCCTGTCATGTTCCTTCTGATTCTTCCTTCTCTTTCTTCTCCCTCCCTCATATCTTCACAGTATTTTTCCCTTCTTCTCTCTCTGTGCGTGTTTCTCTGTCCGGTAGAAGCACTAACCTCCCTGCACTGAGATGAAAGTGTTGGTGCTGGACCACAGATATCAGTTTGAACATTCACAAAAATACAAATACTTATTTACATGACACTTTAAGTGGTTACAGTATTGTCATTACTGTGCACTGATTCTAACAGTAATTGTAGTATTGGTAGCAGCCAGTTAATTGGATGCACTAATAGCACTAGTAAGTAGTTTTAACTAAGTTGAGGTGACAAAATTGACAACATCATTCACAACTGCTATCAAATTGCGCTGATATTAGAGATGGACTCATCCCTCGTAGCCCTGATTGCAGGGAATCATCCTGACATCATGCAGGTGAGACGCAGAAAGCCTCACCTGCAGAGTATCGTAGATAATATATGACCTTAGCTGAAGAACTCTTAGCAGCCCTGAAATGTGTTAAGCCCTATGGTAGATTCAGAATCTAACCGTCCCCCCCCCTCCCCCCATCTCCCTCGCTGTGCCCTGAGGATACAGCAAAGCGGGCAAAGGGGGTGTAGAGAGTCTAACAGGGGTCCTCACAGCCTTTAAAACAGGCTGGAAGGGAAAAGATGTGGGGCACTAAGAGTCAGATTCAGCCAAATATTAGGTGGAGGTTGAGGCAGAGGCTGAAAACAGAAAGAGCTAGTAGTGAGAGGAAGGATGGTGAGGAACGGGAGGAGGAGGAGTTTGGAGGCAGGTCGAACTCAGGCGGGCATTCAAGCTCAAAGCATCGCAGGGTGACACCTGAGTCCTCGTTGCCATAGTTCGTCCAGTACTCTTCTGGGTCGAGCTTGGGCAGCGCCAGCTCCTCCTCCCCCAGCTCGTACTTGACTACTGAGGTGGTCGTGGACGGGCCTTTCCCATACAAACCAGCCTTGACAGTCTCTGAGGCTTTCTCGAAGATGCCTTTCGTGGATGACTGGGGCTTGTTCTTGTGGAACCACCAGCGGGTTTTGGTGCTGAAGGTGGTGGTAGTGGAGCCAGCAATGGAGCCTGGGTCAGGCAGGGGGCAGAGGGCGAAGTCCATCTCACGGAGGAAGCGGAGGTCCTGGCCGCGGCGGCTGGAAGGGGAGGCGCAGATCACCTCGGATGAAGAGACGCGGGCCTCACGGAACCACTCCCACAGGGCACGGGCCTCGCAGCCACAGGACCAGGGGTTGGCGTTGAGGCGGAGGAACTCGATGCCCTGTGTGTCACGGAGGGTCTGGCTGGGCAGCTCAGCCAGGGAGTTGTTGAAGAGGAAGAGCATGGTGAGGCGGCCGAGGTCACGGAAGGCGCGGCGGTTCACCTGCTTGATGCGGTTGTCGTGGAGGAGAAGGCGGTCCAGGTTGACCAGGCCACGGAACACGTTCTCTGAGAGGGTGCGGATACGGTTGCCATGCAGGAAAAGCTGGCTCAGGTTGATGAGGTCAGAGAAGATGTCGTCCTGCAGAAAGTGAAGATTATTCTCCTGAAGAAGAAAAAAGAAAAGAAGAGGAAAAGGTTAGCATGAAAAGGACATTTGTGATGCTGTGTTTATGTGCATGTGTGGATGGCTGCATGTGTGTCAGAGTTCTCTTTCTGTATTTATATGTCTCCCCCTACCTGTAAGTAGAGGAACTGCAGGCTGTAAAGCTTGTGGAAGATGTCATGGGGCAGGGCAGTGAGCCGGCAGCGATGCATGTGGAGGCTCTGGAGCTTCTCAAGGCCACGGAAGGCTCCCCCCTCCAGCCGGTGGAGGCTGGGGTTGTCTCCCAGGTCCAACTCCTCCAAGTCCCTCAGCTCACTGAAGGCTCCTGCCTCAATCCACGTGATGTTGTTGGAGAACAGCCACAGAACCTGATGCAAGAAAACACAGTGGACATTACTTACACTGTAAAAAATCTGATTCAATCAGAAATTTTGTGGAATCAACTACTCTTTTTGACTGACTATGAAACAGTCTAAATGTAATACAAATGCATCTATATGACTGTGAAATCAGGTGAACAGATTACATTTTCCCAGCCAAAAAGTTAGAGTGAGTAGTACATTAGCTAATTAAAAATAAGTAGAGAGAATTTTATTTAGATCATTTTATTTTAGACGTCATATTTTGTGGTTAAGGCACTACCACTTTTGTCCACTGCAGGCTCCAATATCCACAAAAATGAAATGATGAGTTGAATAAATGTACTGGAGAGAGTTCATTCAACTCATTAAATTAAGTTTCTAAAGAAACGTTATGGCATATTAGCAGACTTGCTGCAAGTTTTTCGTGTGACATTAAGAACTGACAATTTAAATTGAGAAAATGTGAAAGGAAATTAAATTTTTCTTTTCAGATTCAGTCAGCTTAAATTTTTAACTATGGATGCTAACTATTTACAGTGAAAACAAATTGTTTATTTTTACAGGTAATTTTAATTGTCAAAAATATGTATTTTTTTAAACATGCTGAAATATAACTTTTCCATGAGTAAAACTTAAGAACCCGCTTCACACTTGCAAATTTCTTATTGCAAATGTACACATACTCCTTCTTACCTGAGTCCCGAAGCCAAAAGAGCCAACTCTGAGCTCCGTAATCCGGTTGTTCTGGAGGAACACGCGCTGAGACTCGTAGGGCACTCCGACCGGGACGGCGGTGAAGTTCTGCGCCTGGCAGCTCACAGTCATGGGAGTCGGGTAGCACACGCACAGGTGCGGGCACGCCGATGCCGGACTAGGCTTGCCGAGGACCAGCCAAACAACCAACCAGAGGGAGAGACCGCCTAGAAGAGAGCAGGGAGACAGAGGGAGGTAAGCGGGAGCTGTCCGAGGTGCTGAAATCAGCCGGAACTTCAACACTGTAGCAGTGAGCGTGAGAATATCTGCACTTACTTTGTATTGCATGTTAAAATTTCATGTTCATGTTTGTACAATTGCATGCATGCACTGATATTTTATCTGGAATTACATCTATGAACACATCACAGCTACAAAAAGTGAAGTTTACGCCTTGGAACTACAGTTGCAACGACTATTACGCACAGCATTATCACAAAAATGTTCAGTCAAAAGCAACCATTTCTCAGAATTATTATAGAGTTATTAAATATTCCACCTCACAGCCTCCATTTTACTATTATAAAATATATTTTCTGACACAAAGTAGACTATTATAAGTGATAAAATAAGTCATTTTCTTGACAGAATCTCTGAGCTTCCTCTTCATGTCGCATTATCCATCCAATCATGTATCCATATTCGAGTTTACATTTAAAATATTAAAGTATCTCAAGCGGTTTTTGATTAAAAACTTAGAAATTGTTGCACAAGTAAGGAAAACAAGTATCAGCTCTATGGTGTCTGTGGTGTCCATGGAGTATCCAGCAGCAAAGAAGACAGAGATAAACTTACTTTTGCAGTTGCGCATGATGGAGCATCGTCGGCTCCGAGAAATCGAAGAGGTTTCCATCCTGAACCAAAGCCCAAAGCGAGTTAGCCTAACAGGGGCGAAGTAAAGCCTGCTATCTCCGCTGATGCCCTGGTTCCCGAGTCGGAGCGACTGAGAGTGTGCCGGTTGATGGCTACCAGTGTCCAATATATACTCGAGCATCTCGTTATTGCCTACGGCAGTGGGCACCGTGGAATCTCCTACGTCACCGATCCCGGGTCATGAATGAGTGAGGGCGTCAAGAAACGGAAAGGGGAGGGGCCGACCGTAGGGGATTCTCTTGGAGAGTTTTGTATGCGCGTAAAGACTGGATGGAGACGTGCGCTCAGACTCTGTGAGAGGAGGAGACTCTCCTCGACGCACATTGAAACAAGAGGGAGGGTGAAAGTAGAAACAGTGAAGGGAGGGGGGACAGTAGAGGGGGGGTAATGATGACTGGGCTCTGTGGAGGAGCGGAGGATGGGTAGGAGAAGCGCGCACAGCTCGTTTCCTGGCTGGAGCTCTCAGAGACCGTTATGGTCTGTTTCCGGCGCGCCGCAGCCAGACAGAGAGAAGCAGAAGAAGAAAAAGGTTTGGATGGCTCTGTGTTTGTAGAGGAGGAGAGGATGCCCCCGAAGTATGATTCAGCCACAAGAAGGAATTCGATGCCAGAGGAGAGTCACTCAAAACAACAGTGATTGAGTAGTATTTGTGTGTAGGTTAACTCTGACATGCTCCAGTCATGCTATTTGTACTTTAATTATAACTGCTGACATAATTCTTCTGATGATGAAGGTATGAAATGGAAATACTTGGCAAAACAAGGCAACAGTGGTCAGATAGGAGAGTTTTTTTTCTTTTTCTTTTTAAAAAAAATATTTCTTTTCTTTAAAAAAAAAAAATTAAGGCTATTTAAATTGCTTTAAACAAAATCTGTAAAATTGAATGAGACTTACATTACTTTATGGGAGACTCGGGATGGTAGTGAGACTTTTTGTTTCTGAGAGCCAGTAACTCAGTGGTTGTTTGTGCCAGATCTCACAAGCTTTAATACATGGAACCCATACTGGTCTATGACAAATTAAACTCACTTGTACATTGACTACACAACCGCAGATTATGTGAGTTAATGTCCAATATGTAGAGCTCTGTTGCACCAGTAGGGATAGATGTAACAGTGAGAGAATTTGCTCAAATTTATGAAAGAACTTTATTGAAGAGTAAAGAATAAGCCATTTTGTAAGTTTACAATTTAGAGTGACAAAAAAACACTTATATCTTCTAAATCTTTAAATGTGTGTGTGTGGACTGTATGCCTGAATGTGCCCCTGGGCTGCAGGCTTTGTTGCCACAGAATTGACAACACGCAGCACTGGACCAACACTATTTTTGGCCTTGAGTGTGCAAAAAAATGACACAGGACAGAAATTCTCATAATTTTTTATGAATTTAACTGTCCCTAGCCCAAGTAGCCATTACATGGCTTATGCAGTTTTAGCATCTGGGCTTGAAGACAGCCTCAAATCAAACTAGGGAAACTGCTACTTTAGGTCACATAAGTCAGACCCTTGTATGAGCAATACAATGAACGCTAGGCAAGAAACAATCTTGATTAAAAAAATGTACTGCTTAACATGAAAATCAATGCCAATATTATTTTCAATGTCACTGACAATACTACTTTTCTATTTTAGTTTATTTTAGCTAACTTTTTAATTTAATTTATGTCACTTCCGTTGTTATAGGCTTCTGTTCTATTGGGCACTGTCACTTTATATTTAATACTCTATTATTTTCTGTTGTGTTTTTTAATTGTATGTTAGCAATCTATGGCACACAAATTTCTTTCAGAATTAATTAAGTTCTATCTTATGTTATCTTAAAATCTTTTTTTTGTTTGTGGGGGGGGGGGGTCTCTTGGATCAGTTGGAAAATGCACCATCACAAAGCTGAAAACAGACTGTTTTTCTGACACCATGAAAACATTACGCATTAACAGCAGTAAACATTACAGCAGCAAAATGCAACTTACACATTACGCATGAATGTATAATAGTGAAACAGGGACCATTTTACTGCACAGTTGCTACTTTTATTTTACGTACTTTAAGTGTGTTTTGCTCATAATACATATAACATTTGAATATTTCTTCCATCACTTGTAATCTAATCCCTCATGTATTATTTATCAATTTTTATTGCACAAGTTCAAACGTTATTAATTAGTTTCATAAATGGGGCAAACGGGCTCATAATGAAGCCACAAAGCAGAAGACAGCAAACCACAGCAGATGCCTGAATATGCATGGCACTTCAAGTCTGTTTGCTGTGTCTGTGCCTCAAGCTGTCACTGCTTGTGTCTGACCACCAGCTGTAAGATAGCAAGACAGCATCCATTGTGACAATGATAGAGTCTGAGAGATAAAACTGTCATTGGCCTTCTCCTTGATCAAATGTAATCTGAAGAAGCATTTCACTGTTTTAATAAACCAAGTGACCAAAACGATGTTGTGAAAATGCCATAATGTTAACTACCTTTATGAAGTTTCTCATTGTGTGACTCTGAAAAAAATGTTTATTCATTCAATTTCAGGCTTAGTTTGCATGGTTCTTGTATTAGGTATTTCTAAAGTTTTACTTCTCAATCAGTGCAAATGAGGTGGCCAAAATAGTAGAAAGACTCAAGTTGAGTCAATACACAAACAAAGTTTGTAATATTTGCAGGGCTGCTGTACTGTGTTGCATTACATCTCGGGTGTTTCTATCCTTGGCTCACTATGCATCTCTGTAGACCACTCTATCATCCTGACCATGCAGAAAATCAACTTATCTGGCAGTATTTGATCAGGAGAGACCTCTACGTAAAAAATAAAAAACTGTTATTGTGCACTTTTGAAACATTATAAGAAGCTGCACTCAGAGATTAAAGACCAGCAATGCTAAGGACCAAAAATGCTTGGCTGCAGTATGCTGAAGAGGATGGAAAAGTATAATAAGCTCTGAGACTTATTCATTCCAGTCTTATGCAGGCTTTGAAGATGACATCAGCTGTAAGGTATCTTCCAAATGCTACTCTTTGTCATGTACATGTTTGCTTTCATGTTTCCTTTTGTATGGGATGACTCAGTTGTGCTCTAGATGATAATTTATGAGTTTGATCTAGTTTCTGTAAGATTGTGTGTAAACAGAGGGTTGAGTACCAAATTCGGTACTTTTAAGGTTACAGACAGAATTACATGGTGATACATGATTCACGTTAAATGAGTCTGTGCCAAGTTTAGGCACAGACTCATTTAGGCACAAAGAGTCACAGTGAGTCAGGACAATAACAAACTGAAAGTGGTCACAAACTTTTCAAATCGCTCCAATATTTCTGTTGTGAAATGCAGAGGTGTCTAGGGCAACATTTCTAACCAAACAGTATATCTAAAAGCTAAAGAGTGTACTGCTAACATTAACACTGCACTTAAAAGGTTTAATCTAGCCCTCCATGGACAACAAACATGGACAACTTCATTGATATCGTCAGGGGATTAATTAGCTTGTTGGATAAGTTGATGCTGGAGAAAACTGGGCTTTTTTTTACTGATTTATTAGTATGTCAGACACCTTGGTATGAAACCAATATTTGTGAATTGCAGACTATTAAAGGCTAAATATTGCAGTGTGCAAGCGCTGCACTTGTTAACAACAACAACATATTAGTATATCACAGCGTTAAATGTCCTGGTGACAGACTGACAGGCTTGAGGATGGAAGGACTGGTTTGAGAGGGTAGAGGGAGGTAGGGAGGGATTTAATTTCGTGTGGTCTGTAAAATGTTATAAATAAATAACAATATTGAAATTTAGAACAATGGACTAATTTTTGTTACCCATTTGAACCAATACGAGTACCTAACCCTTGTAAACACTTGTAGAGGAGCTATACAGAGCTGTGTATGGATTCTACTGACACCTTCTTAAGAGCATTTTGTTAGTGTAAAGTTATATCATGCAAGTAACCTTTGCTGTTACCATTCAGAGGTTCCAGCCATGAAGCAGCAGTATAATAGGTCAGAACTGACCTTGGAGATAAATTCTAGCTTTTTTGTTTGTCTGACATTGAAAATAAGTGGATTGCTGCTCAGACCGAGAGCTATGAGGAGGCAACAGAAGCAGACCCATTCATAGTAACACACAGGTGGTGCAACAGATGAGTGGATGAGGGAAGAAATCATCACACATAAGGGCGTATGCATGGCCATACACGT
Organism: Lutjanus campechanus; assembly: GCA_027495735.1. Classification (NCBI taxonomy): domain Eukaryota; kingdom Metazoa; phylum Chordata; class Actinopteri; order Lutjaniformes; family Lutjanidae; genus Lutjanus; species Lutjanus campechanus. The sequence goes on from JAJHUR010089780.1 coordinate 9,527, forward strand.
GCACACATATCAACACGCATACAGTACAGCACACACACACACACGCAAGTTTCACTGTGCACAAAGCCAACTGAGCCAAAGGCAATGATAAACAAATGAGTAATTGAGGGGATCCATCACAGTGTGTGCTGTTGTTCCCTCACACCTCCTGCTTTATCCTTATCTGGACTGGTGGACGAGCTTCAGTACCCACTGGCCATCCGGGACCAACACCTCACAGGCCTCCCCTTCACACACACACACCCACAGCACCAGCTGTGCCAGTGTGCGTGTGTGTGTGTCAGTGTGTGTCTGTGCATGTGTTTCCATGCTTGCCTGCCGAGGAACAACTTTGTCTAAATGCCACCACGGAGTGCCAGTCAGTCCGTGTTGTGCCAGTCACCCACACAGCAGGTTTGCGGTACTGTGTAGGCACTGTCTCCTCAATGAGTCTGATCAGTGCAACATCGTGTTTGTGTACTCCCCGCACAGAAACAAATTGAGGCTTCCCTGGCCCGCAATCCACTCCGGCACATCTGCCAGAATGCCAGTCTTTATCTGTCCCTCTGTCTGCATCCTGCTGTATCTGCTTTATCCACTCTCTTCCCAGCTTTGATCCACTGTTAGTTAACTGAGTAGTGCGTCACTGCTCCTACCAGCACGGCCAGTTGTTATCTTGCTTTCTGTGGCGTGAGAGCTCCTGAAATAAACGGATTGCACGTTCAATCAGCTGATCCAAATTTACCTCCTCGATTCAGTGCTACAGGTGGGGCTGCGCAAGTCTACCCTGTGTGACGTCAGCACCATTCAACTGAATGGATACTGGTGGGATACTGTGGTTAAGGTGTGTCTGTTGCCAAGGTAACAACACACATCTCTCTATTCTCTGGTTTGTGAGGAAAATATTAAATATAAGTAATATTTTATTGAGCTGCAGCCCCCTTTTGTATAATTCACAGTGGCTTAAAAACACTTTATTTGCTTCTCTTTATAAACATCCGGGAGTTTTATTGATCTAATTAGGACACTTAGAAAGGGAAGATGACTTTTACATGGTTCATTTCATTAGTGAGCACAAAAGACTTTGTCTGCATGCACAACTTGTATAATCAGTGTATTTGCGTCCCATTGGGCAGCACTAATGACGAGGTATGAGAGAGACAAGCAGATGAGAGCACATGCCTGCTGACGGTCAATATAGACGCCTGAGCAATGGAGCACATGGAGCAGCTGCACCCCCACAATGAGACTTAAGGGAGTAAATTTGTGTTCTTGCATCCCAAATCTTTGATTATATAACTTTGCTAAAAATCAAGAGGGAAACTTTGATAAAATCAAACATGACTGTGGATTGTTGACGTAACCATCACACCGGGTAGTAATGGATGAAAAAACTCCTAAATATTTTCACACACAGTGAAAGGTGAATTAATGATGTTATGAGTCGTGTTTAATTCGGCTTCTATCTGATCCACCGACCAGCGCCTATTTTTAGTGAGAAATATTCATTTTTGAAGCAGTGTGCCTTTCATTCCAACTGACCAATGGAGGCTGGTAACCAACTGAGGCAACAAAATCCAAAATGTAAAGTTTGTGTGGAAATACAGTTTATCTTTATGGATTATATTGATGCTGTATTGATCCTTCGCTAAGCCCCACCCTCTTTTACTTTTGCTACGCCTGTCAAGCTTTCCATTGTTACAGTGCACATATGCATTTTGAAGTGATAATGGTGGCTGATTTAACATCGAAATTGGGAACAACTGTTGTAACACGCCGTGTTCGATTCCCCGATGACTGTGGATTTTGTTGGCTAAAATTACTACAAGCAGATTTCATGAGTGTAGCTTGCTAATATAAGCAAATGCTAATGCTTGAACTCCTTGAGTCTATCTCAAGCCAACTTTTTCATGTTTCCATTTGACGTTTTAAAACAGGAGCTCTGTAAAAGTGTGTTAAGTTCCTGACAAACTGCTGTGTACATGATAGCGTCAATGCTAAAAGACTGGGGGTAAAGGTCAAGTCCATCCCAACAAACATAGGTCAGATAGTGAGATATGGCACGTATATGTATCTGTTAGATGACAGAAATACACACATCAACGTGGGAATAGGAAGTGCAGGGATTAGATGAAGAACAGTGGAGATGGTCACCCAACCCAACTTAGCCCCCCCTCCAAACAAATCCCAATGTACATCCTGATAATGTGCCATGAGCTTGAACAATACAGTGATATCTAACACAAAGTTGGCTAGAGGTAACAGTGCTGCAGCTAGTAAGCTTGTGTAAGTCGGACATGCTAACATTCACTGCTTACTTTAGAGCAGATAAAGACAAAGTTTAATCCGTCCTCATGTCTGCTCCTTTGCTTTATGTTTTTGAAAGGCTCCAAAAAAGATGGCACCATCCAGACTCATGAATCACATAGTATTAGAGCATGCATTGACATGGACAGAAATATCAAGCTTGACAGGCCTTCAGGGCCTCGTTATGGTTGTTAAGCTATGATTGGACAGATGCTATTCACAGGAGGGGCTTAGCAAAGGGCCAACTGACACGAAGACCACCAACTAATGACACCTTTTATCTTATGTTTATGTGTTTTCCAGATACATAGGGAATTGTTAATATGTCATATTTTTAAAGGGATTTCGGGTAATATTTTCAGGTAGAGGGAACTTTAGTTAGAATCAGTAGGACAGTAGGATCAGTAGCACAGCCAAAATAATGAGAAAAATTAGGAAAGGGCAGGGTCTCTGCAAACACAGACACCACCACACACTTCTAGTGGGTCATAAGCAGTGGTGGACAGTGATGAAGTACATTTACTTGAGTACTATACTTAAGTACATTTTTTGAGTATCTGTACTTAACTTGAGTATTTGTTTTTTTGGAAACTTATGACTTTCACTCCACTACAAACAAATATTGTACTTTTGACTCCACTACATTTCTAGGAAGGTTGTTGTTACTCGTTACTTTTAGTCTGAGCATAGCTTTGAAGTCAGCTGTTGCTTTTTTTCTTTTCTAAAATGCAATTGGCCACACGCTGTGTTCCTCACAGAAGGAAACCAATCACAGTACCTGCTCTCAACTGGAATTGATGTAAAAGCATAAATACATCATCCAGGTGCGCTCTGTAACAAGTGCAAGCAAGCTGTCCCTCTGTCCTTCAAAAAAAGTGCAGTAATAGCGACAGCAGGAGAAAGACCAAATTAAATCTCAAGATGTTATTATAATTAGAAAAAGATAAATAATTCCAGTTAGGCTTTTAATGTCTGATTGTTTTTATCAGGGTGAAAATACCACATAATTAATGTATATATATATTCTGCCCCTGAAGCCAGAAAGAAATCTAAAGAAATTTAACAGACTTAGAGAACTCTTTACAGTTGGCTTCAATCTAACCTTATGCAGTGATTTTAATACAGTTACATCAGAAAACGACAATAGTTGTCCTTTTTGTTTTTTATTGCATTTCCATTAAGTTTTTATAGGTGATTCTATAGGCTTTGTGTAGCATTGTGGTTCTACAAGAGAGTCAGTGCATCATTAGGTGGTTTCAGAGAGCTACAAGGTTCTGTAAATGCACTGTGAAAACAATACAGCACTGTATTGATATTAGAAAATTTACTTTGTAATTTCTACTATTGAATACTTAAGTATTTTTAAAAGCAAGTACTTTAGTACTTTAACTCAAGTTAAATTTTGACTGAGCAATTTTCACTTGTAGTTGAGTAATATTTGACCAGGAGTATCGATACTTTGACTCAGTACTGGGGTTGAGCACTTTGTTCACCACCATCATAAGTGATGATCGAAAGGGATTATTTATGTTTGTTGTTGATGTTGTTGATTGTTTAAATGTGTCTATATATTGTTTTTAAAGAAAGTGTTGCTTATTATACCTTTAACTCAAAATGGAGAAGAAAAAAAACACTGCAGAAAAAAATCCTGCCATACCTCCCCATACCTGGCCTGTTCCCCCACTTTTAACTATAGCTCAGCTCCTGTGTTGGTTACTACAGACAGTGTGATGTGAATGAGGTAAAAGACGGATGCAGTCACAGATACTTGAATATGCAGACAGACTCACTGTGAGAAACAAACAGCATAAGACAGAGTAGTGTGAGACAAAGAAAAGCAGGACGTGTACTTGTGGAAGGTGACTCAACATGTCATTCTGTTTTGTAGGAATCTCTCTAACACATTGTTCACTGGCACGGTTCGTCTACTTCTCACACACGCACTCACAGAGGCAGCGGCATCTTTTAATGTCCATCCAGTTGTCACCAACAGACGCTCATGCTATTCTTCAGTGTCTTGCTCACCTCCCCTCTCCTACATTGCTTTTCTCTTTGTCTTCCACTGCTCCCTCCCTTTTTTTGCCAGTCTTTTCATTTGTTGTGTCCCTTGGCGTCACCACTTCCGCTTAACCATATACTGCTGCTTTCTTTCCACACACTGGCACTCAGTCTGCAGCACAATGGCTACTGGAGTGACATGTAATTAGCTTCTTCTTCTTATAAGGCAACAAGCTATTGAGTTTCTAAAATGCTAGACAGACATTTCAGGACGTCAATGCTTTTTTGTTGTTGTTGTTTTCATCATTTTTAAGTTGTACTCAAATATTACGATATCTTCATTCTAGAATGTATAAAAAAAAATCATAAAATGATCTTGATATGTCATCAGAAATTAAGAAAACATGTTAAGTTGAAATACTCACCTCTCTGACAGCATCACTACAGATTCAGCTCCTTGCTGCATATCTGTAACTTAAGAAAGTGAGATCAGTCAGACTGCGTAAATACACAGTGGTTCCCAAACATGTAGTGAAATAAAGGTTAGCAGGATAGAATCAGCAAACTTTTGTTTGTTTATTTCCCCTACATGAATCATATTCATTATACTTTGTTTCACTCCTTTTTTCTATAAACTTGAAGCTGTCCCCCCACTAAATTATTTGAATTAAATTATCTAATTGAAAACATACATTTAATAGAACATTTACAACATAAACCACGTGTGTTACATCATGTGAGTCAGGTCGACTAATTCTGTAATGGAGGTATGAGTGTCTGTTGCTTTCTTTTTCATCAATGCAACTTCCGCTCCTCCTCTTTCACCACTGGCAGAATAATTGTATAACACCCAGACATATATGTGTTTTCATGTGTTCAGATCAATATTGTCCACTCTCCCTCCTCCTCCTCCTCCTCCATCCTTCCCTCACTTACTCACTCCATTTCTTTTCAGAGCTGAGTGTCCACTATGTCTCTTCATCTATTTTTCACTCTCTTTAAAAGGTGCACAATTTTCAGTTTAATTTGATCTTGAAGCGTGGGATAACAAAGAAAACTAATATCTTTGCGGACTTAAATACAGACAGCTGCGTAGCAGAATAAATTATGATTAAAGACAGTAAATTCAATCTCCAACATAATGCCACTGCTGGCAGATTTACAAAGTTATATTAGGTGTGACATTATGTTAACATGTGAATGCTGTTGATGTAGATGTGCCTGTTGCCATGTAAGTGTAGAAATAACAGTGTCAGAATGTCCCTGATTTCAATCCAGCCAGAGATCAAGCCAGATGTTGCATGTTATATCCGTCTTTCTATCTCTTCCCTGTATCATTGTCCATGAAAAGCAATTTCTCACAAAATAAATCTTAAAGGAGCAATATGTAGCAATTGCATCCGCAAAAATGAGTACTGCAGTCCAAATAGTGAGCTGGAGCCATAGATGGTACATTAAATAGGTTGAAATTATATTTAATATACAATCTGTGGCTGAAGTAACTTGTTACTCCATGCCCCTGCATCACCAGACTCATGAGAGCTCAGGCAGGCTGCAGGAACACTGCAGGAGTGCAAGACCATTTGACAATAACAAGTAACAACAAGTACTACACTGTTGATCAGCTATTTATAACTGTCAGTTGTCTGTTGATGTAAAGCTAAGCCTGTTATCCTGAAAACAAACTGGAGATGGAGTTCAGTGACTACCTGTCTCATTGCCTGACAAACTCTCTCACATTTATGGTTGGTTGATTCGCAGTGTAGGGCAAACTACTGTAATTTAGTTACAGTTACCAGTTTCTTCACCTAAAAGTAATGGAATTATTTTACCGATTACTGTGTATAAAAGTAGTTAACATAAAGTCAGGTGACGTTAGATCATAGATTGGGGAATTGTCTGCGTTTGTCTGGTTGCCCAGATTTACAGGAAACTATTTAAACAGGACAGTGGGAGAAAAAGATAAAATATGGAAGAATTCCAGAAAAAAACAGGAGGGTTGACAGGTATGGCAATAGGCGAAGAAATGCAGCAATTTAAAATTTTTGAAATTTAAATATTTTAAAATATTTAGAAAAGCAGCTCTGTATATGCTAATGAGGAAGGAACTGCACTAAATATGATTGATTCATACAATGCATTTCAAGTAGCAATACTGAATGAAAATATAACTTTTGTTTATCTTACAAGTGCTATGTTTTTATTGATCCTGTGCATTGTGTGCAGAACTGCAAACCAGTTGTGACATGGAGCATATCTCTGTGAGCAAAATTGTGGATTTTACGACCAAAAAACTGATTTTCAGGTTAAAAATTGCTTCTTTTTTTTTTATCAAGATAATTTTGCCAAGCATCCATTATGGTAAAGATACAATCGTTTGACTCACATAACCTAAAGTACTAGTTTCCTTAGTTTAAAGGGCAATGCCATTCTTTTCCAGGTTATTCAAATTTTTCAAATTTATGCAGTGTAAAAAAAACTATGATATAGATTGCAGAGTACTGATCGGTCCCGTTCTATATCAGGTTGGCACACTATTCCCCCTAAGAAGCTTAGTCCCTCTTGATTTTAGAGACTGTGTTTGGTCCCGGTTCGGCCATGTTCACTGAGAGGCTGCTTAGCATGGTTCAGTTTCCCACAGTGTAAAGATAAACACACTCCCAGTGCTCCGAGCTGCAGGTTTGGCCAACCTCTACTCACATTAGGGCCTTTAGCTACACAGCTAACTGAGCTAACAGCAACAAGGATGCTAACCACAGCCAAAGAGAAAACAAAAACCCAAAAATGAATGTGCTCACCCTTTAATTTGATGCTTTGCATTCCTGCAGTCTTCAAGCCCACATGCTAAAACAGTTAGCTGTGTAATGGCTGTTTGTGGTGAAGACAGTTACAACAGTTCCTTAAAATGATGAGAATTTCTGCTTTGTGTGCGTGGAACCCTTTGCAAACTCAGAGCAAAATGAAGTGCGCGTCAAGTGTTTATGTTGTCAGTTCAGAGCCAACAAAGCCTGCAGTCCAGGGGAAGTCATATTTGACACAGTTGTGACAGTGATTAAACTCTTGGATATAGAAGAATTTTGAAAATTATTTTTCAATGAAGTTGTTCATGAATTGGATATTGTGGATCCTAATTCAGCAGATTACCTCTCATTAGGCCTCATTTGAAAACAGTGTGCATGCACAAATTTGTGCTTACACCGTGCGTACAAAAGTTTTGAGCACAAATCTGAGATATTTCCAAAAATTGTGGAGAATCTCTGATCTTGGGCTGACAGATCAGGTGCTCCATGTCCTTCACCAGTGTCCTTATTTTTTTTCTGGTCTGTTTTTCTTTTTGACGCATCAACTTTAACGTCAAACCATTTCTTTTTCATCTGAGACACAGTCTGTTTCACCTGGGACACACGCTTTAGTTATTGCAGCCCAAGGCATTATTATTATGAAGTGCAAAAGTGTCTTTTCTGGCTTCCTCCTTGGACACGAGCAGTGCAGCTGTGTGCCTGTGGTACAGACTGAATGGGGAGAGGCGGCGCTCGGCGCTGGTAGAAAGCTGGTAAATCAGAGGAAAAATGTTATTTCCTGATTGTTTCACAGTGGTTAAACTCTAAACACAAATAAACACCCCCACACACCGCAGCAATGCCTGATTCTGTCTGAATGTGAAGTTACAACGACTCCATCGCTTTCTTTATGATACTTTTCTATGCAGACATTTTTCCTTATATGGAGAAAAGGGGGTGTGTCAGTATGCAGATTGCAGATGGCGGGCATGAGCCTGTCGGTTTAAAGAATGATTCTGATTCACAAACACACGCACTGTGGTAAGAACGTGGCTGGTGCACATGTTTCATGAATCAGACTGTGGTTTGCGTGGGAACTTATTCTGTGTGCACAGTAAGAACATTTCTACGCACGCTAGTAAACAAGGCCCATATCTCCAGCTAGTGTTTTAATTCATCCCAGTCGTGAGGTACGTTGTAACAATGGAACTCTTGACATCAACTCAGATAATCTGTGATTGCGTAGTAGACGTCCATGACTTTTATTTGTAGACAACAAATGGGCACCGTGTATCAAAGTTACACAGATCTAACACAAACACCTGCTAAGTTACTGATGCTCAAACAAAATGTGCCACTACCAACCCCGCTGCCCGTAACATGCAAAGAAATGCAGCAATGTCAGTAAAGGAAAGGAAGACTTAAAGTGATACTCCACTTTACATGATAACCCACTCATTATGTACTCACCACTATGCCGATGTGATGATGGGTGAAGGTCTTCAGTTCACAAAACAATACTGCAGTTTTAGGAGAAAAAGGGTAGCAGCCTCATCCAGTACAATGGCAGTGAATGGTGACCACGGATACGTTAAAAAAACATGGCGTAAATGGCGTCTTTTGCGGTTAATTTTTAATGTCGCGGCTCGCGGACACTTGGATTACACCACACAAGCAGGATGGAGACATTTTGTGTTTGTTTTGTGTGCTTTTTTTTAACGTTTTATCCGTGGTCACCGTTTACTGCCATTGTACTGGATGAGGCTGCTACCCTGTTTCTCCTAAAACTCCAGGATTGTTTTGTGAACTGAAGACCTTCACCCATCATCACATCGGC
>JAJHUR010089782.1:0-14903 GCA_027495735.1 Lutjanus campechanus
CCTCTCTCTCTGCTGCAAGTCTAAATCATCAATGAACTGTTTTTAATGCCTGGTTTTAGGTGGTGCTACAGCACCGTCAGCACCCACTTCTTATGCCCATGCCTTTTTTTAAAATTCCTTTTAGCTCACTCGAAAGAGGTACTGCGGCTGCAGAGGAAAAGTGTTGTTCCTCATTTGACACTACAAAATAACAAACAAGGTTGGAGAAGGGGCAATAAGTCAGTCTGACGTGCCCCTTAACCCCTTTGGTGCACATTCAGCCAATTGAAACAATAGGTGCACTTCAGAACGCGTGCATCAGATGCTTTCAGTGCATTTGGGCCTTCAGAGCTGGCTCTGATAGAGAGTTGTTAGAACACACAATGCATTGCAGCTTGCTGTGTATGGGCTGAAAAGCTGGAAACTGGTCAGAGCGCCCATGCTGACCCATCCATTGCTGAAAGTGGCCACAATGGACACATAAGCATCACAATTGGTCTATTGAGCAATGAAAGAAGGTGGCCTGGTGTTGACAGGGTGTTCACCTGGCCTCCAAGTTCCCCAAAACTCAATCCAATTGAGCACATACAGGATGTGCTGGGACAACAAGTGTCATCCATGGAGGCCCAACCTCACAACTTACAAGATTTAAAGGATCTGCTGTTAACGTCTTGGTGACAGATACCACAGGATACATTCAGAGGTCTTGTGGAGTCCATGCCTCGATGGATCAGAGCTTTTTTGGTGGCACAAGGCCACCAGAAATTGTACACTTTCATGTAACATTCACACAAAAATGCAGTACTTCTGCTTCACACTCATCAAACATCAATGTCATCCCTGAGCTTGGGAAATGATAGAGGATGGAATTTTTGTCTGACCTATAAGTACTCAGGATATAACAAACTATGCACTCCATTGGTATTTCATCAAATAACTGAACCCCAAACAACTGACTGAAGCCCTGGTTGAATTGGATATTAACTGAGGTATTTTTCATTCTTGTAGGAAAAAGAGATCATGGCTGAAATCCAAAGAAGAGAGGAGGAGAAACGTGAGGAAAAGAGAAGGAAGGAGATAGCCAAACAGGTTTCTGTGCTGCACTATTTCCTCTGATATCTATAGAACAGCTGAAAACACTCACAGTTTATTGTTAGAATTCTTGCAGAAAAAGCACAAAATGTTGTAATTGACCATTTGTGTGGTGTTTATATTCACAGGAGCGACTTGAGAGTATGGAGCAGTCAGTCCCTGCTAGGGACCCTTCCATTTTAGGGAGGAGTCCACCCAGCCCATCTAGAGCTCTTCCTGAACAGACTGATGCCAAGAAAGCAGTCGGTAACCGCCGCCGGACTACCTCAAATACACGCCACAGGTATGCAGCGAACCAACATTTACAGGGAGTAAACTGCATGTTGAAGAAGTTATGTACAGCCCCGATTCCAAATAGTTGGGATGTTGTGTAAAATGTAAACAAAAACAGAATGCAATTGTTTGCTAATTCTTTTCAACCTGTTTTCAATTGGATACAGTACAATGGCAAGACATTAAATGTTCAAACTGATAAACTTTTTTTTTGTAAATATGCACTAATTCTGAATTTGATGTCTGCATTATGTTCCATTAAAAATGTAGTGAGGAAAGCAAACATCCAGATTCTTACAAACACAAAGGTCAAAAGCCAGCATCTGTAATGGTCTGAGTGTGTGTTAGTGCCCATGGCATCCGGGCTGCCATCCAGATGTGTGCTTCAGGGACGTCCCTGCTTATTTCAGCAAGATTATGTCAAGACGCATTCTGCACGTGTTGCAACAGCATTGCTTTGTAGTAAAGGAATGTGGGTGCTAGACTGGCCTGCCTACAGTCCAGACCTGCCTCCCGATTGAAAATATGCATTGTATTATGAAGCACAGAATACAACAACAGAGAGTCAGTGCACACATTTTCCTCCCAACTCTTTTGTAACATGTTCATATTGACATTAAACAAAGTTTGTCAGTTTGAACATGAAATATCTTGTCTTTATACTGTATTCAGTGCTAAATATGTTTAATTCATTCATTCTGTTATTATTTTCGTGTCGCATGGCATCCCCGCTTATTTGGGTTGCAGTAATGCTTAGGGTTGTGTCTGTTTTCCCAGACGTGACACAGTTAATGAAGACAACCATCGCTCGCAAGAGCTTCTCCACTTCAACAGCAGCACTTATGGAGAACTTGTCGTCCACAGAGGGAAAAGCTTAGGTGAGAGCTGTTGTGAGATGGTGCAGCTATAAAGTACCTTAATCCACCAAAGTAACCTGTTTGTGCTTTTGCGTCTGTGTTTGTGATTCTAACAGGTGTGAGCGAGAGGCTCGGACGGAATGTTTATTATGGATTTGAGGTGAACTCAGGAGACTTTGCTGTGATCTATGAGTGGTCGTTGCGCTGGAACAAGAAGATGGGCAAGTTCTTCACCAGCCAGGAGAAAGGAAAGATTGAAAACTGCAAAAAGCAGGTAAGTAGAGAAAGAACAGTTATTATCATTGAGAATTTAGTGGTTCAATGCATGAAATAATATAAATGCCCATGTTAAATGCACCATTTGACTGTTTATAAGAGCAGTAGAATACTTCTGAAAAACATACTTAATATACTTGCCTAAAACTGAATTCCTGTGTAGATCCATGGGGCTGAAAATGAGTTCAACTCCCTCCTGCGGCTGGATCACCCAAACTTGGTGCACTATACGGCGCTGAGCTCCACTGAGAAGGAGGACTGTCTTGTGGTTAATCTGCTAGTGGAGCATGTGGCCGGCATCAACTTGAACCAAAGCCTAACCACCCACAGCCCGGTTTCTCTGGATAAACTGTGCCATTACACGGGCCAGCTGCTGGCTGCTCTCAACTACCTTCACTCCAACTCTGTGGTTCACAAACAGCTGGGGGCCTCCAGCGTGCTGGTGGACTCTGAGGGCAACGTTCGATTGACTGATTACAGCCTATCAAAGAGATTCGCCGATATCTGCAAAGAGGACATTTTTGAGCAAGCCCATGTACGTTTCTCAGAGGAGACAGCAATGCCAACGAAAATGGGCAAAAAAGGGGATGTTTGGAATTTGGGGCTGATGTTGTTGGCTCTGAGTCAGGGGAAGGAGGTGAAGGAGTATCCAGTGACAGTGCCAGCCAGCCTGCCTGCTGACTTCCAGGATTTCCTCCACAAGTATGTATGGCTGGATGTAAAGGAGCAAATCATGCTCTGAATACTTTACATTAGTGCTGATCATTTTCCAAAACTTACGTAAGGCTGCAGTGTTTTACAGGCATGTTTCGCTGCTGTTCACAGTCCAGTGAGAGCCCAGACCACCGGTCTGTGACCTGCTGTGTGGAAATAGTTGCCACAGTAGTATGTGGCAGCCACAAAAGATGAGGTGCCAAACCAGACGAAAGACAAGCAAAAATTGGTAGAGGAAACAAATGTAAGGGAGACATATGAAGGTGCAAACAGGGTGTGTTAATTAATCATAGTTATGTTTTGGGCCTAACATGAATTAAACAAATCAGAATGAATTGAACTAATCAGAACACCCCTCATTCTCTTGCGCCTGTGGTGCCTTGGTATTTAAATGGCAGATTCAGCAAGTTGGTTGAGCACTCATAAATCAATACAACACAATACAGAAATCACATGGAAAGCTTGCGCTGCTTGATATAATTTAAAAGTTGATTTGTTGATCAGAGAGGCTGCTTTTAGTCATTTTAAATGTATCCATGTGCGCAGTAATGTCACTGCTCCAAATATCATTAATATTTAAGCATCAAAACTAAAACTGACAGAGGACACTCTCCAGAGGACACAGGAAATCATTTTTCAGACAGCTCAGATGGAAGTCAGGTTTTATACGGCTGCTGTACTCCAGTAATTTCACCGTATGAACTGTGACTATGTAAGTGTGAAACCTTGTGGATGTGTAGAGGAACACAGGACATTAATTAACATCAGATCCTCACCAGTCTTGTCCGAATGAAACGGTCAATGAAGTTACAGCTGCTGTGTGTAAATGGGGGCACAGCATCTCTCAGTTATGGATGCTTCATCCTTTACCCACCTGCAATCATCAGCTATTAATCAGAATGTTTTGGGTTTTTTTGACCCATAGATTAACTGCAGTGCCTTAGAAACAGAATGTATGCGCACGATGTGAACCCACCTATGTGAGCACATCTTACTGTCTGAATAATGCATCCGTTAAATGGCAGGAAAATACTGCATCATTGACTGATCAAGACCAGCACACCCGTGGCCTCACAGATGGGCGCAAGTACTTTATGCTACCTACAGAATGTGGATGTTGAGTGTAAAAAAGACAACTGCGTCAGGCAGAAAATAGCAATGGCAGCTATGCTGTGCTGTACACAGTCTTGTGCCGAGCAGCTGTCATTTAACATGTAAAAACACTCATTTGTTCCTGTTGGTCAGGATGTTTTTTCTAGACTGTCTAACTTTCCTGGCTGTTTAAAAGTGGTTTTAAGGTGAAGTTGTTGCTTCATGCTTATTGTTGTTTTCGGTGTAAAAGAGATTTTATCCTAACAAACTGACTTGGTGGGTTCATCATCCCTTTTGCTTGTTTTTGATATGTCGGCTTCGTGTTGTCAACAGACCAGCAGCACAGTGTGGATTAGTACAATAGATTGTTCCAGCTCGTTGCCTGTCCAGTTTACTGCGCAGTCTATTATTCTCTGCATGTCTTTGTCGCAGGTGTCTGTGCCTAAATGATGCTGAACGCTGGACACCCCAGCAGCTTTTGGACCACTCCTTCCTCAAGCCCCCATCACCTAAAAACCTGCCACAGTGCCAGGACGCCAGCCCAGAAGGTGATATACACATCTATAGGTGGATAAAATATTAGAAACACCCTTTGAAAATTCAGCACAACCTAAAATTAATAATAATAATAATAATAAATCAATTTTATATAGCGCCTTTCAAGAAACCCAAGGTCGCTTCACAATAGAGAATTGAGTCAACGAGCAAACACATAAGTTAGAGGTCAATAAGTAGGGGTGGGTGATTTGACCTAAAATGTAAATAACTGTATTTATTTTGTTTTTTATGGTGAGGATATTATGTCACCATATTAAAAAATAATGAGGTATATTCCACTCAAAGCATGATTCTCTTTTCACTCTTAGCATCCTGTGTTTCAGGATGATGTTCCACATCCAACCTACTTCCCTGGTTATTTAACTAGTTTCAAATAAGGCTTCACACTTATAATTTCTCTTGACTGTCCCTGAACATAACAAATGAAGTTGTACTGAGGACTGATTTAGCAAGTAAATTAGTCACTACTGGATGTAATTCCAGTTCTGTGATTACATGCGTAAATGTTATCACAGCCACTGTAAAGCACATTAGTTTTAATTGATAAAGCATTTATTACTATATTGACGGTGTTGCAAAATCCATGTCATGGATGAACGTAACACTGGTGACGGTGAAGTCACCGTTATACTCCCACTCCCAAATAGGTGATGCCATACTCTTGTGCGCATAAATGGTAAAATATTAAGGAAAAGGTAAATGAGAAACATCGACTTCAAACAAGACAACATTTCTTTTTGTCCTGTCAGATCTTGCCGTAGATTTTGCATCATCAGTCATCCCACAGAGCCACATCATCAGTGCTCCTTTCATCTCCGGGGTGCAGAGGCAGCTTTCTCGCTACTTCAATGAGTTTGAGGAACTCCAGCTTCTTGGAAAGGGAGCCTTTGGTGCTGTAATTAAGGTAGGCTCTTTTTACGGGTTTTCAACATTTTTCAGGACATGGACCTTTTAGCTGATAGGGAGATCAAGTAAGGACTCCCTATTACATGCACTGCATTGAATATTTTTGTGTCCTTTCTTGTTTGTGCTTAGCTGTGGCTGCTAAGTCAGCAGCAATTTTAGCAGGGCTAATGTAATGTTAATGCTGCGTTAGCCTCACCCTCTACACTTCTGCTGGTGGTTTCTGAGGTGGAGAGTATTTCAGAGTCTGTTACACATGAAGTTACAACGTGATCCACTGTGGCTCACAAGGGTGTCTGTACACTTGATAATAATGCAGCTAACTGGCTAGTAAGTTTCCATAATATTTAGCTAACTAGCTGGACCCCCTGTTGAAGACCCATGACTCATACTAGTGTTTCCAAAACTTTTTACAGTCCTGTACCCTTTCAGATGTTCACCATCCAGCTATGTACCCACGCACTCACCCACCCACATAGAACACTTAATGAAACTTTGTCTCTTCTATGTTCCCTCCCTTGCTCCTCCAGGTTCAGAATAAACTTGACGGTTGCTACTATGCTGTGAAGCGCATCCAGGTCAACCCGGCCAGTAAGCAGTTCCGACGGATCAAAGGGGAGGTGACGCTGCTGTCACGCCTAAACCATGAGAACATCGTCCGCTATTACAATGCGTGGATCGAGCGGCACGAGACGCCCTCGGTGGGGGTGCTGAGCAACACTGACAGCTCTGAGACTCAGAGCCCAGCTGACAAGCCTCCTCAGTGTAAAGAGCCTCGACAGCGCCTCAACGAGCTGGGCCTCCCCGACAACGTGGAGGACATTGCGCCTCCTCCAGCCTTGTCAAGTTCGGTGGAATGGTCCACCTCCATCGAGAGGTCCTCTAGTGCCAAATGTAGTGGACACCAGTCAAGTGATGAAGAGGATGATGATGACGACGACGAGGAAGATGTGTTTGGTGCCTCTTTTTTGTGAGTGTTTTCTTTTTAGAAGCATTTAGTCCAGCAAGACCCTGTCCTGCAGAAACTCTCAGAACATCACTTTTGCTGTTTTTTTTGCTTTTAGGCCGTCAGATAGTGA
This sequence comes from Lutjanus campechanus, assembly GCA_027495735.1. Classification (NCBI taxonomy): domain Eukaryota; kingdom Metazoa; phylum Chordata; class Actinopteri; order Lutjaniformes; family Lutjanidae; genus Lutjanus; species Lutjanus campechanus. The sequence continues at coordinate 6,824 of JAJHUR010089782.1, forward strand.
CTCAAGGAGTGACATCATCTTTGACAATGGCGATGAAAGCACAGATGAGATGTCGCAGGTTTGAATATTTGCACTTAAACAATTTATTCACTTGCTTTTTGCCAGTGTTACAAGTGCTTCAAACAGATGAATGTTATTATTTACTGTTATATAACACAGAGTTGCACAACAAAATATAATATGTTGTTACCTCTCACAGGTTGAGCCAAGCAAGAGGCTGGTGTCCGAACCAACAGACACCACAGACTCAGATCGACCTCTCCACATAGCACATTATCTGTACATACAAGTAAGCTTCACTGTCATGCTCCATTCTTACCACTAGAGGTCTCTCTCGCACACATCTAACACATGTTTTCTATCCCCGTCAGATGGAATACTGTGAAAAGAGCACTTTAAGAGACACGATAGATCATGGCCTGCACCAGGACCAGAACCGGTTGTGGAGACTGTTCAGGGAAATACTGGACGGCCTCGCTTACATCCACCAGCAGGTCTTTATCTGTGTGTGTTTATGTGTTTGAGTTTCCACCTTTCTTTAAAGGGATAGTTCTGATTATTTGAAGTCTGGTAGAATGAGGTACTAATAGTCAGTGTATTACTTGGAGTAATTTGGATGAGCAGAGAGGAATACCAGCACGAAAGCTAAGCAGTGTTCTGCTATTGCCGGGATCAGAACCAAATAAGATCATTTGTTGGGCGTTTTGCCTTTATTTGATAGTTGAAGAGCACACAGGTAAGTGGCCGCTGCAGAGAACTGATAGCCTCAGTACATGTAGCGCATACTCTACTAAGTGAGTTAAAGGGTTTGCCCCAACAAAGGGTATTTTAGACACTTAAAAAAGGTTCACCTAAAAAAAAAACATCATCAGTTTAAGTGTACACTCTGTTTAGTTTATATTTTTACCACTTTGCCATCAGGCAGCCTTGTCTGATGGAAAACTGCCAATATATAAGCCAAATATTGTTCTCTGCAAGCCAACCAAACTCCATAGGCGAAATCAGTAATTTTGCTTTGCAGACCTCGGGAGTCGCTGGTCTGCTACTGCCTCGATCTGTTAGTTTGTTTGTGTTATTGTGTGACTTAAGTGTTTTATGCACATTGCTTAGTTTCTGTGTGGGAAGTGTCAGAAGTGTCCCATAACAGCAAGAACGCAATGTAAGCCATGTTTCTTCATACTTAACATAAATGTTAACAAGGAGGCCATGTTTTCATTTACTTATGATTGAGCAGATCTCTTCATCCATCCTCCTCTCTTTTAGGGCATGATCCACAGAGACCTGAAGCCTGTCAACATCTTCCTTGACTCACAGGACCATGTGAAGATTGGAGACTTTGGCCTGGCTACAGACCATCCTGCTAATGTGGTATGTAAGTTAACAGTTACCCTGTGAAAGGCGGCATTGTACAGCTATGTCTCATAGCTTAGCTTGATATTTAACTGCATTGTTGCCTTTGGGCCTAATATAAAATGTATGTACAGTATTTATGTAACTCCAGTGATGAAGATATTATTATGAACATATGGATACACTGTTTTCTCTCTCAGGCTGCAGGTGTATTTGAAGTGGAGGAGAGCGGCTCAGCAGTGATGCCCAAACCAGACCCAACAGGTGCAGAGAGTTTAAAAACATTCACACAGTGACTGATATGAATATTCTTCCTTGACACTTTGCTTTTACATCACTATTGTACAGGTAACATGACGGGTATGGTTGGCACTGCCCTCTACGTCAGTCCAGAAGTTCAGGGAAACACCAAAGCCACCTACAACCAAGTAAGATTTTAGAATTATAATTATATAAATACAACTTAAGCTTGTGCAGCTGCTTCCATGGGACTTTTATTTGTCCTTGTCAGTCAAAATCATTGCAAACCCCAGAGTTCAACCACTTGGGTTTCTGAGTGTCTGGTATTCATTCATTCTTTCTGTCCTCAGAAAGTTGACCTTTTTAGCCTGGGCATCATCCTGTTTGAAATGTCCTACCGGCCCATGACCACGGGGTCAGAGCGTATATCTGTCTTGAGCCAGCTACGTGTGGTAGGTCCATGATCAGGTGTGGGAGCAATATGTGTATGTGCTTTGAAACGGACTTTCTTACTTACCTCATCTCTTCTCACGCTGCAGGAGCCCATCAACCTCCCTGAGGACTTTACTGTATGTGGGCAAGGAACACAGGTGAAGACACTGCAGCACAGCAGTTGATATGAATCTGTTCCCTCTGTGTCTCCCAGTGTAACAACAGAACTTCTCTCTGTGTCTCTTCCTTGTGTCTGTCAGAAGAAAGTGATCGAGTGGCTGTTGAAGCACGACCCGGCTCTGCGGCCCACCGCCCAGGAGCTGCTGAAGAGTGATTTGCTGCCTCCGCCGCAGATGGAGGAGTCGGAGCTGCACGAGGTGCTGCAGCACACCATGGCCAATATCAACGGCAAGGCCTACCGCACCATGGTGGGCCAGCTGTTCGCCCAGAACACGTCTCCGGTCATGGATTACACCTACGACATAGACCTGCACAAGGTATGGCTACTGCCAAGGTTTACTTTTCTTACATGTGGCCATCTTGAACCACTTCTGTGCTGGACTCTACATGGGACTGAAACAAGTGTTTACATTTATTTAAATAATGCATGTGTGGTATATAAGCCTCTAAAATCAGAATGAATAAATATAAACATAGATCAACAATTTACCTTGATGTGTATGCAATTGAAATGAAATACTTCAGATTTCATTGTAAATGTACATTTTACAAGCTGTGGGTCTCTGGTTTTGCAACAGCATACTGTATATCCAGGGTTAAAGTCCCTTGTGTCCCCTTCTGTGTTTGATCTATTAGCTATCAAACCAGTATTGTTCAATCTGTTCAGTCATTGTTTTGGTATCAATCATTGTGATTGTAAACTGTAAACACTTATTTGTTTACTGTGCAGTTGTCCTTGGAGACATAAAGGTAAAGACACAGACAATAAGGCAGTGCAAGCTCTCCGCAAGTAGTTTCCCTTTCTGCCTGAAGGTGTCGCTGCAGACACATAAATGGCTACACCAACCCTTTCTCTCATCTGGCCTGTATAAGAGACCAGCCGAAGGCCTGTTGGTGCTTAATCGATGTCTCCTGATCCCTAACAGAGACTGTTTGTTTGGTCTCCCTCCAGGGCAGCTTCAGCTTCAACAGTGCCAAATTGCAGCAGTATGTGCATGAAACAATCACCAGGATCTTCAAGAAGCACGGTGAGTACACAATGCCTGTTTGCTGCATGAGTGTGCGTGTGAGTCTTTTTTTGAGTCTCCTCTGTAGAACCACTTGGACTCCTGACCTGCTGTAAGCCTGTTTTAGGAACCCTAAAACATCTGCTCCAGCGAGTGGCTGCTAAACAATAAGCTCACTGTTGGGCAGCACAGATTCTGTGCAGGTGCTTGTGTTATTTTTGTGCACGCTGCTGATGGTGTCCAGCTGTACTTATTTGTTTATGCTCGGTTTGTATCTGCTCATATGCATCAGCTCCTCTCAGGCGAGGGTCATATTATCTTATGCAGATGTTGCTCTAACACGTGCTGTTTGTTTTCAGGTGCGGTGCGTCTCCAGACACCGCTGCTCCTCCCCAGGAACAGGAAGCTGTACGATGGCAGCGAGCCGGCCTGCTTCATGGATCACAGCGGAATGCTGGTTACACTGCCCTATGACCTTCGCGTGAGCTCAACACACGCACACACATACAGAACACATGCACAGGCGCTTGCACACAACACTGATTAGCCGCCTATTTGCATCAGCACATGCAAACACACACAGAGTGTCAGGCTGCAATCAGCAGCCGCCTTCAGATCTGCTACCTCAGGAAACCCCGAGGACTAAATGGTTGTTTCCACACTGTGATTGATTGCAGCCTGGTATGCACTGACATCACTGTCATTATACCAGTGCACCCAATGTCTCACCTCTCTTTTGACTCTTTTTAGATGGCGTTTGCAAGATTCGTTGCTCGCAATAACATCACACATCTGAAGAGGTAAAGTTAATTGACTTAGCACATTTTATGCCAGTATTCCTTTGTAGTAATAATAGCTCTTGGTGACTTATAAATCACACCGGCTGTTTTGTATGCTATGCTTTATTTTTTACTTGAAAAATGTATTATATTTTGTAGCTAAAATTATATGTAATAGACGAGATATACCCAATATTATCGAACAAAAATACGATTTAAAGTGTGCACTCAGTAGAGGGCAGATCTCTGATAGGCAACTTGAAAGGAATATTTCAATGTAACCCCCTTTTGTAATCACCAACATTTTGATTAGTAACTTCAATTCAATTAGCCTACATATTTTTTCTCAGTAACTGTAAAACATCACTATTACATTTCTTTTGTAATTTAATTACAATATAACTAATTACTAATTTCATATTAAACCTTTCTATGAAATTTTGTCATAATTGGGGTTGTGGCCAAAAACAACTGTATTTACTTTTGTCTTTATTAATCACACTGACTAATAAAATCAAAGCAGTTTATCCTTGAGTCCCAGTGGACATTTGTACCAAACTTGAGGAAATGCCCTCCAAAATATTGCGTTCATGACCGTGAGGTGGATGTGATGTTACAGTGACCTTTGACCTTTGAACACCAGAATTATAAGTTCATTGCGGGATGTTAATGGAGCTCTAAAAAAAAAAGAAAAGGTTTTTCAAGTTTTTAAGTTTTTTCAAAAATTGTGAATCACAGAGGTCCTTCAGCAATCATTTATGAATGTGCACACAAACTAGGTTGATGGGTCCAGTAGTGTTCAGGATTAGCAGTAGATAAGTCTGTTGGTCACACACGTAAGCGATCACATGATCCACTCCAAGATATGCCTGCTGGAAATAATGAAGGATAATTGTATTTTTGTTAGATAATATTATGAGAAATCGCCACCAAGTCTAATGGTTTTGCTCTTTCTGTGAGCCTGATCACCAGTAGGCCTGCTGCCTTTGAGTTCACATGAAAACTTGACATCCACGTGTCTCTGTGTTTCTCATCATCTTTCTCAAGGTATAGCATCGAACGTGTTTTCCGGCCCAGGAAGCTGGATCGTGCGCACCCAAGGGAGCTTCTGGAGTGTGCCTTTGACATTATCACACCTGTCACCAACAGCCTGCTCCCTGATGCAGAGACCATTTACACCATCTCTGAAATAATCCAGGAATTCCCTGCACTTCAGGTTACACTCACGAACTGCCTGTATTTGAAATGTTCCAGTGAGCTGACAGTTTGTGCTGCGTTGCCTTGTCCTGATTCACACCCAGACAGCAGTTTTACGCCACATTGTCCTTTATTTTCCAACAGATGCCATCATGGCAACCTGTCCTGTTATTGTTTTTTCCCTTTTTACGTCCCACTCACATTCCTAACATATCAAAGTATGAGTAAGCCTGACAGATTTACACTGGATTTATTATTTACATAGTAAATCTGTTATGCGCAGCTCTGTCCACTTCCTTCCATGCCTCCCAGTACAATCCATTTCCTGTCCACATATCCCAGTGCTGCGTCAGTCTCCAGTCGCAGCCCTCCTTGGGCTTTTTTCATGAACCCAGTCAACCCGGGGTCTGGCCTCTGGTTCATCCCTCATAGATCCTGTTTCTGATCCTCTCCACCACCCTGCTCTTTGTGTGAAAGCTTTTAAGAATATATGAGTCAGAGAGAATGAGAGGGCAGCCGGACACAACAGTCATTATTCAGCGAGGCCCAGGCGCTCATTGTACAGTAGTGCTCTTGCTTTTGGCTGTAATTGCAGCTGAGAGGGTTAAAGCTGTGTGTTTGCGTGTGTTTTGCGACTGCAGGAAAGAAACTATAACATTTACCTGAACCACACCAGCCTGTTGAAGGCCATCCTGCTCCACAGCGGAGTCCCTGAGGACAAACTGAGCCAGGCCTCCAACATACTGTGTGACGCTATGGTCAGTGCAGGTCACACGTGCGCCACAGATGTTCTCCACATCGCATGACTATTGCTGATATGAACATATATAGAAGTGTTCTTCCCAAATATCGCAGCGCTAACATTTGTGTATTTGCTCCAGAGTGAGAAGCTGACCAAACGTGAGGTGGAGGCAAAGTTCTGCAACTTTTCACTGTCAACCAACAGTGTAAGTGTCCCGCCGGGTGCACAAGCCTTCTGTAAAAATAATCAGCCCTGCAGCGGCCAACTTGTTCTCACTCGTAAACATTGAGATCCCTCCTCTTCTGCGTCTAGTTGCAGACGCTGTACAAGTACATAGAACAGAAGGGGAGTCTACAGGACCTGGCGCCACTGCTGACATCACTCACCAAACAGAAGACCGCCGTCACCCAGCTGGCCAAGCAGGGCCTCAAGGACCTGGAGGAGCTCACAGTGCTGCTGCGCAGACTGGGAGTTAAACTGCAGGTGATTTTGATTTTTGGGTAAATTAATGTTTAAAGACGATTCACTGTGTATGTTTTCTCCCTCTTTAACGCCGATGTATTCTCTCACAGGTGGTGGTTAACTTAGGTTTAGTGTACAAGGTGCAGCATCACTCTGGTGTCACCTTCCAGTTTGTGGCTTTTATTAGGAAACGCAAGCGAACTGTACCAGATATCGTGGCAGCTGGAGGACGCTATGACCATTTGGTAGGTTTTCGTGCTAGTCATCTATATTCACATATGACTTTGAGAAAAATCTGCAGCTATTATACAACCCCCGATTCCAAAAGAAGTTGGGACACTGTGTAAGCCTTAAATAAAAACAGAATGCAATGATTTGCCAAGACACATACTGCATGTGTTACAACAGTCTGGATTCATAGTAAAAGAGTTCAGGCACTAGACTGACCTGTCTTCAGTCCAAACCTGTCTCTCATGGAAAATGTGTGGTGTATTATCAAGCACAAAATATGACAACAGAGGGAAGAGAAATAATTTTGCTTTCTAAACCTCAACAATTAGTCTCCTCTGTTCCCCAACGCATACTGAGTGATGAGAAAATGTGATATATCACAATGGTAAACATGCCATCTCAGCTTTTTTGGAACATGTTGCAGGCATCAAATCAGAATGAATGTTTATTATTTTTTATTTGTTTAACCTTTATTTAACCACAAAGTCCCTTGAGATTGAAATCTCTTTTTCAGTGGAGACCTGGCAAAGACAGCATACAGACAGAAAATACAAATGTCAAACACACAAAGGACATTTGCAAAAAGCAATGAAGTTTATTAGTTTGAGCCTTAAATATCTTGTCTTTGTACTGTATTCAATTGAATATGGATCATAAAGGGTTTGCAGGTCATGGCATTCTGTTTTTATTTATGTTGTACACAGTGTTCCAATTTTCTTGGAATTGTGGTTGCATTAAAAAGTGGCCAAAAGTTTTCATTCCACATGTGCATATATGTGAACCATATTTTTCCCATCTCAGATTCAGCTCTTCTGTCTGTATTTCATTATTTCCATATGACGGCGTCTACATGGTATCTCTTTGTGGTTTCTTCTCTGTGCTGCCAGATCCTGGAGTTCCGAGGGCCAGCTGCCACAGTGCCCGTGCCCTCTGCAGTGGGGGCCAGTGTGGCCCTGGACAAAGTCTGTGCTGCTGTGGCCAACATGGAGGAGCCAGTAAGACGCACACAAGTACACACACATACACACACTGGGATCTGACATTCCTAATTATTGTAATGAAGGAGCAGCAGACAGAGCTACATATTTAATGATGCCTTATTACAGCAGGCGGCCGCCACACAGCCACTTTTAGAAACCTGTTAATAACTATGATCAGTGTGACTCTTGACGCCGGCGAGTTATTTTTGGAGGTGCGCCATTTTCTATATTTCATTTCACAATGTGAAATGATGTGTCCAGAAAACTGCATGCAAGTCTAAAGACAAAGAAGAGGATTGAAATTGCTCATGTATTACAAAAAAAAGTTACTTTACTACAGTCGACTACATCTTTCAGTGTTTGACAGGTTTATTTTTACTTCTGTTTTTTCTCTGTTTCAGCCATCAGTGAGCTCCTGCGATGCACTGGTGATCCCAGTGGGGAATTCTTCAATGTCCAGGGCCATCAATGTTGTCCAGA